>JAADYH010000409.1:0-21731 GCA_023338125.1 Phytopythium aichiense | reverse complement strand
CAGCCACAGGCTACGACTCGGTGGTGCAGGAGCTGTACGTCGAGCCGGCGGGCCGTGCGTGCTTCCTCACGGTCGTCGACGCAACGCACTTCGGCCGCTGCTATACCAAGAGCGCGACGGCCGTCGAGAGCACGTACAGCCAGCAGTTCCACGAGGTGCTGCTGTTCAAGGCGCCGGCCAGCGACTTTTACGTGGTCGCGTACGAGGGCGAGGGCTTCAACGGCCGCGCGAGCGGCAAGCAGAGCACCGCCGGCCTCTCAAAGCGGTTCTCGGCCTCCAGTAAGGACCTGAGCGTCGGCTCGAGCGGCCAGACGCTCGACGGCAAGATTTCCTCCATCGAGTACGTGCTCTGCGCCGAGGCTTGAGGCCATAGAAATACATCTCCATTTCAAAGTGATCATCTTGTCAAAAGTCCATTCCGACGCCTAAAGCACAGAGGGAAGGTGGTCAGGCGAAGGTGTTCATCCGGCCAACAGACGGAATACGCAGTGTCATTCTGAGCGTTGACGCGCTCTGTCATGCATATTGACCTCGTTGACGTTGGTCACGTCACCTTGGTATCAGAAAAACTCCGGTGGCGCAGAGTGAAGGTCAGTTCAATGGGTCGCGGGTTCCAGCCCGGGTTTTCGGATTGGACCCGTATTTTAACCCGCAAACCGGACCCGGCCCGACACCCGCGACCCGTTGACCACAGACCAAAAGCTGGAAGCGTCGGGAACGAAAGGAAAGCAGGGTCGGCTCGGAGGAGGCTCGGAAGCAGGCGCTAGACGACACTAAGAGGGCACTAGAGGGCGAGGCCAGAGGAGACAAGATGGCGTCGGCGGGGGGCGAGCGCATGTCGACGAGCGACTTCAAGAAGAAGCGCGAGCTGGAGGAGGCGCGGCGCAACGGGACGCTGCCGCCGGAGCAGGACGCCGAGGGCAACCTGATCAACCCGCACAACCCCGAGTTCATCAGCAAGCGGCCGTGGTACCTGGGCGACTCGGGCCCGTCGCTCAAGCACCAGACCGTGCAGAACGAGTCGCACCTGCTGTCGGCGCAGGAGGCGGACGCGCTGTACGCGCGCGGGCGGTCGCAGGCGGCGGCGGCGGCGGCCCAGCGGCCGCGCAAGTGGCGCAAAGGCGCCTGCAAGAACTGCGGCGCCATGAGCCACAAGACGGCCGAGTGCGTCGAGCGGCCGCGCAAGGTCGGCGCGTGGAAGACCAACAAGGACTTGCAGGCGGACGAGGTGCTCGTGGACGTGCGCTCGCAGCAGTTCGGCAAGCTCGCCTTCGACGCCAAGCGCGACCAGTGGCTCGGCTACGACCCGCGCGAGCACGACCGCACCATCGCGCGCTACGAGAAGATCGATGCAGCGCGCAAGAAGCTGCGCATGGACAAGGTCAACAAGAAGCTGCAGCAGCAGTCGGCTGACGGCAAGAGCAAGGCCAAGAAGAAGGCCGACGGCGAGAGCGGCAGCGGCAGCGACTCGGACTCGGACTCGGACTACGACTCGGGCGACGGGTCCGAGGACGAGGAGTTCCGCGACCGCGACGAAGGACCCATGTTCACGGAGCGCGTGGCGCGGCAGGGCGGCGTGGGCGGCGCGCAGATGAAGGTGACGGTGCGGAACCTGCGCATCCGCGAGGACACGGCCAAGTACCTGCGCAACCTGAACCCCAACTCGGCGTACTACGACCCCAAGACGCGCTCGATGCGCGACAATCCGAACCCGGAGCTCAACCCAGAGGACTCGGCCTTCATCGGCGACAACGCGGTGCGGTTCACGGGCGACGCGCAGAAGTTCGCGTCGCAGCAGCTTTTCGCGTGGGAGGCGTACCAGAAGGGCTCAGAGGTGCACGAGATCGCCAACCCGTCGCAGGCCGAGTTCCTGAAGAAGCAGTACGAGGAGCGGAAGGCCGCGCTGGAGAAGGAGAAGAGCCGCAAGATCGTCGACAAGTACGGCGGGCAGGAGCACTTGGCGGCGCCTCCCAAGGAGCTGCTGCTCGCGCAGAGCGAGAGCTACGTCGAGTACTCGCGCGACGGCCGCGTGGTCAAGGGGCTGGAGCGAGCCCCCGTGCGCTCCAAATATGTCGAAGACGCCTTGGAGAACAACCACACGAGCATCTGGGGCTCCTGGTTCGACCGGTCCGAGATGACGTGGGGGTACGCGTGCTGCCACTCCAAGGTGCGCAAGTCGTACTGCACCGGGGAGGAGGGCAAGATGGCGCTGGAGGCCGCCAAGATCGTGGCGACGGAGCGCGCCATGCTTCCGCCGACCAAGGCTGGCGACGAAGGCAGCTCGGCGAACGACTCGGGCATCCGGAAGCGCAGCGAGATGTACGGCGAGAACCTGACGCCGGAGCTAGACGCCAAGCGCCTGAAGAAGGCGATGAAGAAGGTGGCGAAGGAGCAGCGCGAGGCCGAGACGGACGACAAGAAGCGCAAGTACAACTCCATGGGCAACTACGAGGTGAACGCCGAGGAGATGGAGGCGTACAAGCTGCTCAAGGCGCGCGGGGACGACCCGATGGCCAAGATGCTCGGCGGCGAGGACGTGCTGCTCGACGAAGAGGCGGACACGAGTCGGCGTAAGCGCTCCAAGAAGTGAACACGACGGGAGGCTTGCTTGTGTGTTTGGTTTCTTGATTTGAATTCTGCACCTTCCGCGTCGGAAGGGTTATACCAAAGCGAGCGTGCAGGAGTCGACCAAGTCATGATGCTGGTCGACGTCGCTTGGCGCTAGCCGAGTCGGAAGCCTCGTGCGGCTGGACTGGCGCTCCGATCAAGGGAAGAGCTCGTCCAGCTGCTGCATCGTGTCCTCCGGGGACGTGACCGTGTGGCCGATCGTGCGCTCGTGCGTGAAGATCTCGAAGTCGTTGCCGCCCTGTTGGCGAGCGGCGCCACTGTCAGTCGACCGCACTCGACGCCGCGCTGTCGGACCGCACGCGCCTTACCTCGTACGTCTTGTCGCCGAAGAAGTGGATCTCGTCGTAGTCCTTGGGGTCGAGGTAGCGCAGGCAGAAGGTCTTGTCCCAGCCCTGCGGTGCATCCGTGAGCCGTCAGCTCGTCCGTCCTCACCCGCCGCCCTCGCTCACTGAATCCTGCACGTACCGCCGGGAAGACGTCGAAGGAGATCTGGCCGCCGATGGAGAAGGTCAGGTTGTAGTCGGCGAACTCGCGCCGGAGCGCCTCCACGAACGCCTTGCGCACGTGGTGCACGTGGTCGTACTGCTCGAAGGCGTCGCGCTCGTCCTGCGCGCAGTTGCGGCCGATAGGCGACACGTTGATCATCCCCATGCGGAACTCGACGAACGTGCCGCTGCCATAACCACACACACACACCGAGACCGAGTCAGTTCGTCCTGCATCCTCGAGCAAGCCCCGACGTCGCAGCCGAGCGCACCGCTTGACGGGAATGTCGAGATCGGCGATGTAGCGCAGGCAGAAGTTGACCAGGCGGTTGATCTGCTCGTTCGAGTACTGCGTCTTGAGGTTCGTCTCGCCCACCTTCTCGCCCTTGTGGAACGCCACGAGCCCGTTCTCCGAGAAGCTGTAGTCGAACTCGTTCACCACGTCCTCGCCCAGCTGCTCCTTCTGCTTCACCAGGTCCGAGCCGCCCACGACGCCGATCGTGATCTGCTCGCGCAGCTTCTTGAGCCGCGCCAGCATGGCGGGCGTCGCCGACTGCCACCACAAGAAACCACGAGTCATGCAGTCGTCAGCCGCCGCGTTGGTCTCATCCAGACGCCCGAAGGCCAGTCGGGACTCGCCTTGCGCGCCACCGTCAGCGTGCCGTCCACGTCGAAGAGCGCGATCACGCGCGGGTTCTTGGCCATCGTGTCGAGGGGGCGAGAGAGGAAGGAGGGTCTGGTCCTGAGCTGCTTGGGGGCGAGTCCGGAAGTGGTGCCGCCCGACCCGACGCGTCGGCACTGATGATCCCCATGGCACTCGTGACGTGGCACAATCGCGGGGTTCCTTGGTTTTGTTGCGAGCCGAGTGACATAACAGAAGCAAAAGCGGTTATGATGTCCGATCAGATGGCCTCAGACTGTTGCATCAGATGCGTTCTCAGAATCACCGCCGGGATCCCGTTCACGTCCGCCTTTCACGTCGCGGTGGCGTCCACGCCATACAAACCGCAAGTGATCCCCACCGCCGGGACGCGTCGCCACCTCGACCGGCGCTCATGCTGGCGGCCTCGGCGCTCGCGCGCGCCGCCTCCCGCGGCCTGCGCCGCCCCCTGAGCCGCGCGCTGCCCTCCCACGCCGCCTGTACACCCGTGAGGCCCACTCACCGCCGCCTGCACCGCTGCCGCGCGCTCTGGACGCCGCCTACAAGCGACAGCAGCACCTTCAGCTCGGCCTCGGCATCTCCGTCGTCGCCGACATCGCGCGCCGCGAGCGCCGCCGGCCAGCGCTGGGAGGAGCGCATCATCTCGGCGCTGGTGGTCAACCGGCCGGGCACGCTGGCGCAGCTGGCCGACGTGTTCGCGTACGCGGACCAGAACATCTCGAGCCTGTGCGTGCGCTCCACCGTCGTGCCCGAGCTCTCGCGCGTGACCATCTCGTGCGCGCTGCGCGACCGCGACCTGCCGGGGCTCAAGAAGCGCCTGCGCGCGCTCGTGGCCGTCACCTTCTTCCACGTCACCACGCGCCGCTTCTGCGTCGAGAACCGCCAGCTGCTGCTGCGCTCGCAGTTGCTGCTGCAGCTCGAGTCGCCGCTCGCCGCCGCCTCGGCCGCCGGCCACAAGCTGCTGCCGCTGCGGCTGCGGCGCCGGCGCTGGCGGCAGCTGCGCGCGCTGCTGGACGAGTTCGACGTCGAGGTCGTGGGCTTTCGCGACGACCCGAAGATCCTGCCGCCGCTCACCAACTGCTCGCGCATGGCCGGCGGCAGCGCCGCGGACCCGTCGGACGAGGACAGGCAGGCGGAGGCCGCGGCCGAGGACGAGCAGCCGCTGCTGCTGCACCTGGCGGACGACCCGGAGCGCATCGAGCGGTTCCTGGCGGCGCTGCGGCGCGCGCGCTTCCGCGTGCTCGAGCTGCAGCAGTGCGGCCCGCTCTTCCTGGACACGTCGCACTCGACGTACGACCCGCAGAGCGCCGCGAGCTTCACGCGCGAGGTGGGCGCCGACGTCGAGCGGCTGCTGCTCGCGCCCATCGAGGACGGTGAGGCCGACGCCTCGGGGCTCAGCGCCAGCGCCAGCAAAACGGCCGCCATCCTCCGCGAGATGAACAAGCACGCGGGGCCCGCCGGCCACCACCACGACCGCCGCGACGGCGACGCGGACGCGGACGACGAGGTGGACGCTGACTTGTTCACGCGCGTGCCGGCCGCGTCCACCTTCCAGCTGCACTCGGACGCGCGCGGGTACCTGACGACGGAGCGGCTGCGGCTGCACGCGCGCATCGCGCACCAGCTGTACGAGTCGGCGCCGCAGGGCATCGCGTTCCCCAAGTTCGTGCTGCTCATCGGCATCCCTGGCGCGGGCAAGTCGACCATCCTGAGCCACCTGGACATGGTGGGCCAGCTGTCGCTCGCCGACTTTGTCAACTTCGACGTGGACGACATCATCGCGCTGCTGCCCGAGTTCTATCACGCCATGCTCAACGTCGGGTTGGGCAACGAGGCCGGCGGCGTGGGCGATGGCTCGGACGCCGGCGCGCACCACAAGCGGCCGCTGCTGCCCGGGCCGCAGACGCGCTACCAGCTGTGCCGCGACGAGGCGCGCTTCATCCTCAAGAAGAACCTGCACAGCGCCATCATGTGCCGCAAAAACATCATCCTGCACGGCAGCGGCAAGTCGTTCGCGAGCTACGCCGGCGTGATCGACCAGGTCAAGTCGGCCGGCTTCGACGCGCACGTCGTGTGCCTGGACGTGCCCGTGGACGTGGCCTACGCGCGCGTGCACAAGCGCAGCAACAACGGCTACGGCCGCGACGTGCCGCCGGACGTGATCGACGCGGCCGCGCGGCTCGTGGCGCGCAACTTCCGCCGCCTCGCCTCGCGCGTGCCCAACGCGCACCTGTTCGACAGCATCGGGCTGCCGCCGCGGCTCGTCTGGAGCAAGCAGCGCGCGCAGGTCGTCGCCTCCGACCCGGACGACGAGCTGCAGCGCAAGTTCCAGCTCTGACGCGGCGGCGACCACCCACCGCATGACATGACGAGCGAACGAGCGAACGAATCCCGAGTGTATTGATCGTTCGCGCAGGACGACTATGGCGAGCGTGCCTGGCTTTGGTTGGAGACTCCGTGGGAGGTGAGACCAGCAACTCTCCGAGTCCGACCGCCACGCGAGTGCTCCATCGGCCGAGACTGTCTGTCATCACTCGTTCGGCGTGGAAAAGCGTGGACATAGAGCGGAAGGCGCTGGCGGCGAGGAATATGGCACGGAGAGGTGGAACCACGAGGCCATGCCGAGAGCAACAGGACGGCAAGTGAGGCGGACGCCTCGGGACACCAGCGAAGGTTCGCGAGGCGTTGGCCAAGGCGCGGCATTCTCTCGTCATGACGGGTCTCGACGTGGAGGCGCCTCAGCAGCGACGGAGCACATGACGAGGCGGTCGACGCGAGCAGAACACATGTCGACGGACTGGGAACGGGTCGCTTGTGCTCGTCAAGCTTTGTGGTGAGCCGTGGCTGGTTGCCTGTCTGCGTTGATGCTCACTGTCCAAGAGGCGCGATCTCGTTGGTGTTGCTCCGAATAGAACTCAACACAACACATCGCGTCGCTCGCTGCCTCGCCTCGTGCTCCAAAGGTCCCTCGACTGGTCAGTCCGTCCCTCGCGGCGCCTGATCAAGCGCCAGCTATCTACTCGCCACTGCAGACGTCGCCACGAGACCTGCAGCAATGAAGGCTCGGCAAGCTGCAGCGCTCGCTGGCGGCCTCTCCATGCGACCGTCGCAGCCGCTTCAGCATCTCCGAGACGCTCTGCGCGCGGCCCTCGCCGGCGTCATCATCGCCGTCGGTGCGTTCTCGCTGCTCGCTGTGCCATGGGCTGACTGTGTAGGCCAACATGCCGTTGCTCCCGACTCACGCCACGCCGCGATCCCGTCCATCCAGTCGTCTGTCCGTGCGCCATCGGGTTCGCCAGCGTCATCTACGCGCACCCGGCGTTCGCGCCGGCGCTGCCGCTGCTCACTAAGCTCGTCTTCCTGTCCAGCGTGGCGCACCAGCTCGTCATCTGCGCGCTGTTGCCGCTGCCCTTCGCCATCGCGCAGGTGCAGGACGCCGGCCTGCTCTTCCTCTCGAGCATGGCGACGGCGCTCATGACGGCGCTCGGGCCCGCCGTCCCTCTCCACGAGCGGCTCGCGACCGTCGTCGTGCACCTGAGCCTCAGCACGGCGCTCGTGGGCTGCGGGCTGCTGGCCATCGGCCGCGCGCGGCTCGCCAGCCTCGTGCAGTTCCTGCCGTCGCCCGTGGTCGGCGGCTACCTGGCCTTCATCGGGCTCTTCATGCTGCGCGGCGGCCTCTCGCTGGCCACGGGCGTGGCCCTCGCGACACCCGCCGACTGGCCGCAGCTCGCCTCCGGACGCAACGCGTTGCTGCTCGCGCCTGCACTGCTCGCTGGCGTGTCGCTGTCGGCGCTCACGTCGCGCTTCCCGCGCCACTTCCCCGTGCTCTTCCCGGCCTGCGTGGCTGCCATGCCCGTCGCCTTCTACCTCGCACTGTGGGTCTCCGGCGCGACGCTGGCCGACGCGCGCGCCGCCGGCTTCCTGCTCGCCCCAGCCCCGACCGCGGACCGAGCCGCCGACCTGACGCTGGCCGACGCGTACAGACTGTTTGACCTGCGCGCGGTGCACTGGTCGGCCATGTTCCCGAGCCAGCTGCCGACGCTCGCGAGCATGCTCGTCATGGTCGCGCTCGGCTCGTCGCTCGACATCGCGTCCATCGCCATGGGCACGGGCTGCGCCGTCGACTTCGACCAGCAGCTGCAGACCGTCGGCGCGGCCAACGTCGTCAGCGGGCTCGCAGGCGGCGTCTCGGGCTCCTACATCTTCAGCCAGACGCTCATCAGCCACCGCTTCCGGCCGACCGCCACCGGCGACGACACCGATGCTTTGTCGCCCGTCTCGAGGCTCAGCGGGCTCGCGCTCGCGGCCTGCGAGCTGTCGATCGCCGCGCTGCCCTTCTCGTTGCTCTCGGTGCTGCCTGCGTTCCTCTTCGGCGCCGTCCTCGTCTTCATCGGCGTCGAGCTGCTCAAGACGTGGCTAGGACCCGACGCCTACCGGAAGCTCCCGCGTGCCGAGTACCTCACGGCGCTGGCCACCTTTCTCTGTCTCAGCGCGCTCGGTGTCCAACTCGGTCTGCTCGCCGGCCTGGCCGTCGCAGCGCTCGCCTTCCTCGCCGACTACGCGCGCGCGCAGACCGTGCGTGTCGAGCACAAGACGAGCGCTGGGGGCGAGACCAAGCAGCAGGTGATCGTGACAGTCGAGTTGCAGGGCCACCTCTTCTTCGGCTCGGCCTCGCGCACCCTGACCGCGATCAAGCGCGCCGTCCTCGTGCGGCCGCAGCCTTCCCATGCGCGACCAAGACGGTCGTTCGGCCGTCTCGGAAGAAGCAGAGGCGCCAGTGTCTGTTCCACCGCCACCACGGCGACCTCCAGCTCCTCGCGCTCGGACCTGTCGGCTCTCGGCGACGAGTGCGAGTGCCTGCCACTCGTGGACCGCAGCACTCCACTCCCAGTTTACGGCGACGCCGACAGCGCTGGGAGCGACGGCTGCGCGCTCGAGACGCTCGACGGAACACCGGCGTGTGATGGTTGCTGCGACCGCCACCTCGCGCGCACTCGCTTCGTCGTGCTCGACCTGTCGCGCGTCTCGGGCGTCGACGCCACCGCCGCACGCGTTTGCTTTCTGGCGCTCAACGGACTTCTAGACCGCGCGAGGGTCTCTGTCGTGTACTGCGGCATGAGCGCGCGCGTCGAGGCGCTTCTGGGCGTCAACGGCGTCCTCCCTCCTGCCAGCCACGACCATGAGCAAGATCGAAGCCACGACTCGTTCCGCTACTGTCGCGTGCGGAGGGACGTGGGTCTGGCACTCGACTGGTGCGAGCAGCAGCTCATCGCGGAGGCCGCCCGGGACGTCCGGTCGCTGTCGATTGAGTGCAGCGCGTCGTTATCAGCGGACTCCCCGTCGTCCAGGACAGCACTGGTGCTGCCACAGGTGCTGCGCGCCTACCTCGATTGCGAGGGTAGACGTGTTGACTCGGATGCTCTCGTCGAGGAGCTGGCCGATCACTTCGAACTCCGCGTCTGCCAGCAGCACGACGAGGTCTTTGGTCTCGGAGATCCAGCCGACGCGTGGTTTGTGCTGCTTTCCGGCCAGGTGGAGTTGTCTACGTCCTCCCACAGCTCTCCGCTGTCGACATCAACCGCGACGACGTCCAGAGCTGGGGTAGTAAGCCGCGTGCGTCCCGGGGGCGTGTTCGGAGACATGGACTTCGTGCTGAGGCGGCCGCGCGTTTGGGCAGCCGTTGCGACGACTTCGAACACGCTGGTGGCGAGGGTGGAGCGCCGCCAAGTGCGCGCGCTGCGGCCGGAGCTGGCGCTGGCACTTCACCAAGTGCTGCTGCGCGCCTCGACCACGACGCATAACGAGAAACTGCACTCGGTCGCCAGCTAAGCAGGTAAACGCCTAGAATCATCGCCGCTGTCTTCGCCGTTGGAGGATCTCCAGCACCTGGTAAGTGGCCATAACAGTCGGTCGTAAGCGAACTGATCAATGGAGACGAGTTCGCACCTCAGCTCCACGACGTACCCCTTCTGAACCGAGCGCGGGCGGTGGAGACGCGCGGTTCCTCGCATCGCCTGCACCCGCGGCGCCGTCCAGCTGGTTGCTCGGCTCGGACTGCATCAGCTGTGTCTTGAGCACGCTCCGGATGTGCTCGGGCGAGTCTCGCTCGTCCTCCTCCTCGCGGTCAGCGTCAGTCCACCTGCCGTCCATCGCGGCTTTGCTCGTCGTTAAGCTGGGGGCGAGCACTCCCAGGCGGCTCGGCATCGGCACTTTCGAGGACGGAGGGATCGCGAGCATGGAGAGCGCTGGTGCCGCCGACATAGGCCGGGTCTGCGCCGGCGAGCCCACCAGAGACGCCGCCCGACGGGTGCGCTTGGTCTCGATGGTCTGGGTGACTCCGTAGACTGTGAGCGGCTGGCGATGCAGCAGCAGCGTCGACGGTGCCGCCTCCTCGTCCTTGGCCGCCGCCGTGGCTCCCTCCAGCGCCACCCGCAGCTGTCGGCAGCGGTCGGTGAGCTCGGCGATGAGTCCGTCCTTCTCTCTCTGCGCCAGCTCGGACCGCGCCAGCGCCAGCCGCTGCACCTCAAGCTGCGTCCTCGCGTCCGTGAGCTGTGTGTCCCTGGCCGCGACCTCGCGCTCGAGCGCCTGGATCTTGGCCAAGAGCGCGTCGAGATCTGTCTCGCTCCACTCGCTGACGCACACGCCCAGGTCCTCGTACGCCTGCCGCACGACCCGCGAGAGCAGCAGGAACGCCGCTCGCCCAGCGTCGGCTCGACCACCGCCCTTGCTGGCCTGCAGCCGCTTCCTCCGCTCCTTCCCGGCCGAGTTGAGCCTCGAAGTTGATGAGAGCAGCGCCGACAAATCCACGAAGACGCCGTCGCTCGGCTGCTCCCGGCCGCACAGCACCTCGAGCCGCGCGAGCACGCGCTTGCGCTCGTGGGCGACCCGCAGCCCCAGCTGGTCGCCGAACCGCTTCTCCATCTCGAAACGGATTTTCGCCTCGCGCGCCGTTCGCTCATTGGGCGTCGTGGCTTCATCAGCGCCGTCGCCGAGTCCGCCAACAGCCAACAGCGTCGCGGTGATCTGCTCCAACAGGTCGTCGCGGTCACCGACAGCGTCGCAGTGCGTCTGCCACTCGGTCAGCAAGTCCTCGATGGCCTGGCACTGGGCGTCTCGCTGCTCCAGACGCCGCTGCAGCCTCTCGAGCTCTGCCATGTACGCGCGCTTGGCCTCGTCCACGCGCGCCAGGTCGTCGCACCTCCGCACACTCACCTCCAGGCGGAACTGCAGCTCTCGCTGGTCCTCTCGCCACCGCTCGCGCTCGCGCTCCAGCTCCGCGACGCGCTCCTTGCCGGCGACCAGCCCCGCCTGTGCCTCGGCCAGGAGCCCCGTGGCGCGCGCGAGCTCGCCCTGGACCTTGGCCGTCTGGTCCTGCGCCTGCTGCTCGCGCTTGTCGCTCGCGCGCTGTTCCCTCTCAAGCTCGGCGACCTGCTGCTTGGCGCTCGCCAGCTCCTTGTTGGCCGTCGCCAGCGACTGCCGCAGGTTCTGCTCCACCAGTTCGGACGCCGTCAGCAGCATCCCCTTGAGCACGGGCGAGTCGCCGCTGCCTCGCCCAGGCGACGTGGACGCGAACACGGACGACGACCCGCGGCGGCTGGCGTGGCGGTTGCCGGCGCCGCTGCTGCTCCGACTGTCGACCAGCGTGTTCTTGAGCTGCTCCGCCTCGCGCCGACTCGCCCGCAGCGCCTCCAGCAGCTGCTCGTTGGCTGTCTCGACGTTCGAGTAGGCCGAGCGCAGGTCCCGCAGCGTCGCGTGCAGGTGCTCCTCACGGTCGCGGTGCGCCTCGGTGATGGCCTGCACGTGCTGCTCGTGCAGCGCCTCACGCTGACGGGCCTGTTCAGCGCGCAGACACGTCTCCAGCGTCGCGAACCGGTCCATCTCCTTCTTGAGCGCACCGCGCGTGCGCCGCAGTTTGTCCTGGTACATGTCGCCTTGCTTGGCCAGCGCGCGCTTGGCCGACATCTGTGCGCGGGCCAGGCTCTCGCTCAGCGCCTCGACGGCCGTGTCCGCGTGCCTGGAGATCCGGGAGGCCAGCGCCTCGAGCTCGCGGTGCACGGCCTCGTCCACGCAGTCGTTCAGCGACGATACGTGCTTGCGCCACGCCGCCTCGCCGCGGACGAACACGGCGTCCGCGTCCGCCTGTGTCTGCGCGGCTTGAAAGGCGTCCAGTAACGCGCCGGTGGCCGTGTTGAGGTGCTCGTCTAGCGCCGCACGCCACTCGCGGAACGGCAGCGACATCGTGGCTTTGTCGGACTCGGGGTCGAACGCCGTGGGGTCAGAAAGCTCGTCCGCCGTCTCGTTCGGGGCTGTGGCGGCGCCGTCGGTGGCCTCGGTTGCTGGTTGCGGCGACTCGCTGGCATACTCTGCTGCTCCGGTTAGTGGCGCCGCGGACGAGGTGCGGAGTGGGCCGATGGGGTCGGCTACCGCCGCGCCTGGTGCTGTCCATGGAGGCATGGGTGAGCCGCGTCGTGGCTGCCAATCTTGCGCGTCGGTGGCGACGTGTGTGCAGTTGGCGGAGATGAACAGAGGCGCCAAAGCAGCCAGCCTTCCCGGAAATAGCGCACGCTCCTGCCTGATCGCCTGGAACAGCACACAGATATATACACCACCACAATGCCCACAGCGAGCACAAGAGGAGACGACGCACAGTTTCCGCAGCAGCGCACCTTGGCGTTCAAAGTCCTCGGCACGCGCGCTCTCTAGTCTCTCCCTCGGTCTCCGTCCCTCGGTCTCTGCCCCTTGCATCCGACGTGATGGCCGGTGGGTGCGTCTACTTGGGCCGTGCGGCGGCGAGCACAAAGTCGAACCCGAAGCGCACCTTGCCGCTGCCGACGCACTCGGCCACGCGCTCGTCCAGGTTGTCGATCTCGGCCTCGAGCGCGCGCGAGAGCACCTGGTCGCGGAAGAGCACGAGCTGGTTGCGCGCCACCTTGGTCTGCCGCTGCACCGTGTCGCGGCCGTAGACGTTGGCCATCTTGACGCTGTCGAGCTCGTCTAGCCCCGCGACGCGCAGCTGGTGCTGGTACCACCGCATGGGGAACTCGCGGTAGCAGCGGCGGCCCGCCAGCAGGATGCACGCGTCGCGCGTGCGCGCCATCTCCTGCAGCAGCGCGCCGGCGCGCGTCTCGGTCTCGGAGGCGTCCGCGGGCGGCGAGGACTCGCTCAGCGGCTGCAGGCCGATCATGTACATGCGTCCGCCGGGCTTGAGCAGCCGGCGCAGCCGCTCCGTCACTTGCTCCTGCTCCAACCCAGCGACGCAGTGAGCCCAGGCAGGACGAGGATGGAGACCCGGGAGGGCGTCGGACGCACCTGGTAGAAGGGCGCGAAACCCTCGACGGCGCCGATGAGGTAGTCTGCGGCCACGCGGTCAGCGTCAGTCTCGAGCATCAAGCAGCAGGCGGCTCGGCTCCTCCTCTGCTGGCTAGGGAAGCGCACCGGCGATGACGACGTCGAAGGGCGGCTCGCCCGCCAGGAAGGCTGCGTCCTGCCAGTTGCCGGCCACGACGTTCAGCGCGTCGGCGCCGCCCGGCAGCGGGAACTCGCGCTCCAGCGCGGCCGCCAGCGCCGGCTCGCCCGTGACGGCCACCATGGACGAGATGCCGCCCGGCTGCGCGCTCTGCTGGCCGCTCTGGCCTTGCGCCAGCCCCGTGAGCCACGCCAGCGAGTGGCGGCCCGTGCCCGCGTCCAGCACGCGGCCCCACGGCGCCGCCTGCGCGCGCTCGCGCTGCTCGATCCACAGGAACAGCGCGTCCGTCTTCTTGCCGCCCATGCTCGTCTTTGAATGCTGAAGGCTGTGGTGTGCGTGAACGGCAACTTTGTGAACTTCACAAAATGATTTTGAAAACGAAATCGCCAAACCTGATCAACGTACCAATCCTCCTATTTTCAATATGTTTCGTATTGGATAACACAGGCAATTTTCGATACTTTCCTGTGTAATGTGGACTCTATAAACGCATAAATAGGAGTTCCGGCGCAGCAGACACCACTTTTGTATCGGAAAAGGAACAGGAGGGGGAAAGGCGGCGGCGGGACGGACCGGACCGGACCGGACGGCGGGCGGGATGATCTCGGAGGCGGCGCACGCCGAGTGCGTGCGGCTGCTGGAGCTGCTTACCAACAAGCGCGTGCAGGAGAGCTGGTCCTGGGTGTTCATGACGCCCGTGGCCATCCCCGGGTACGCGGACGTGATCAAGAAGCCCATGGACCTGGGCACGGTGCGCAAGAACCTTGGCGCCAAGCCCTCGCGCTGCCGCTTCAAGTCGCACGAAAAGTTCGCGCGCGATGTGCGGCTCGTCTTCAGCAACGCGCTCGTCTACAATAAGGACGACCAGGACGTCAAGGGCTCCGTCTACGACGCCGCGCAGCACCTGCTGCGGGTCTTCGAGACGGCCTACGCCAAGGCCATCGAGACGGTGCTGCGCGCGGACGATGAGGCAGCGGCCAAGCGTAAGGAGCAGGACAAGGCGCGCGCCAAGGAGGCGGCAGAGGTACAGGCCAAGGAGGGCGACGGTAACACAGCTGGCCATGGCGGCTCGAGCGCCGAGGCTGTCGCGGCTTCCGAGGTCGGCGAGCACCGCCATCGGCACCACCACCGCCACCACGGCGACGACGAGGACTCGAGCAGCGGGAAACACAAGAAGGACAAATCGTCCAAGAAGGAAAAGTCCAAGAAGGACAAGAAGTCCAAGAAGTCCAAGAAGAAGAGCAAGGACAAGGACGGCGAGCGCGACAAGGAAAGGAAGCACCACCACCATTCCAGCAAGTCGTCGCATCGAGATTCAGAGGCTAGCACGGTGTCCACAGAAAGTGCCCCGACCGGTGCTACATTGGAGAAGTCGGCGCCTGCAACAGCAGCAGCAGCAGCAGCAGCTCCTCCCTCGTCGTCAAGCCGCAGCGGTTCCTCTGGTACTTCGTCTGTAGCCAAGACGAGTTCTGCCGCGTCGTCTGCTGTGCAGTCCAGCAAGAGTGCAATACCAGCAGACACGACGAAAGCAACGACCGAGAACAAGATGTCGGATGAGGAGACGACTGCGTGTCTCGCAGTGCTCATGAAGCTGATCAAGTACAAGGAAGGGAACTTCACTCCGGCCGCGCCGTTCCTGCAGCCTGTTGATCTAAACCACTTCCCAGACTACCGTGTGAAGGTGCCCAACCGGATGCACTTGTACGGCGTTCAGCGAAAGCTACGAAGCAGCGGCTACAGCAGCAAAGACGCATTCGCGTTCGATGTGCGATTGATCTTCGCTAACTGTTTGGTGTACAACAGCGACGTGGTCGTGAGCAAGGTGATGCGGAGCCATGCGGTGACGCTGATGAAGCTTTTCGAGGCGCAGTTCACCAAGATTGGCGGCTCGTGGCCTGGTATTCCAGATCGCTGGAAGTGCCATCAGATCATTGACGAGCTGCTCGCCCACCGAACGGATGGGCAGGAGACGGCACAGTGGTTCAAGTACCCGATTGAGACGTACTACGACTCCCCGGATCAGATCCCATACGGCTACTACGGCAAAGTGAAGGTGCCGATGGACCTCGGAACGGTGTCGTCCAAGCTGCACCTGGGTGAATACAGGCGCGTCCAAGAGTTCCTGGACGGCCTGCAGCTCGTGTTCGACAACTGCATTCGGTACTGGAAGAGCGAGCCGTACGGACAGACGTACTGTGACTCTGCGGATGCGCTGACCAAGGTCCTGCAGGCACGAGCAGCACAACTGTTCAAGACGGCGTCTGCTGGAAGCTCACAAACTGAGGACAAGAAGAAGGCGGGATCTTCTTCTTCGTCGTCCAAGTCAACTCACAGCCTGGCCACGACTGGACCCACCGCAAAGTCTTCGAGCAGCAACGCAGAGCGCGAAAAGAGCAAGAAGAAGTCGTCGAAGTCATCTTCCCGGGACGCCGCGTCGACTGGTGGGTTCGCGCACAAGGAAATCTGCACGACGATCCTGAAGCAACTTCGATCGCACAAGATGAAGGGCTACCGCGGCATCGAGATTCCGACTGCTGGGCCGTTCCTCCACGCCGTTGACACGACCAAGTATCCGGACTATTTATCAATTATCTCGGAGCCGATGGATTTCGCCAAGATCGAGCGCAAGTTGAAGAGCGATCGATACGTGAGCGTCAGCGAGTTCAGCGCCGACGTGCACTTGATCTTCTCCAACTGCCACAAGTACAACAGTGACCCGGTCGAAGGAGCAGATATCCGCGCCATGGCGAGCAACCTCCGCGATTACTTCGTGGACTTGTACAACGAGAAGCTCGGCCACCTGGATGGAACATTGGACAAACGCTCCGCTGACGTGAAGCCTGCTGTTGCTACTGCCGAGTCAGGATCGCTTGTTGTGAAGCTTCCGAAGACAGAAGGCAGTCACTCTACGACCGAGCGCGTGCCGATGAAGGTGGAGTCAACAACGGTGCCTATGCCGAAGAAGGAGAAGGTGTCTGCGTCATCTGTTGACCGCATCCGCGCAGTGAGTGCGCCAACTGCTGGCGAAAGTGCTGCACCACGGGTGTCCAAGTCTGACTCGACCACTCCTGCAAAGAAAGAGCTGACTGCGTCTGCTAGCTCGCTTGTTGCGGCCTCCAGATCCGAGGCGAAGCCTGCTGTTGGACAATCAGTCGCGGCGGACCCGTCAGCTGCTGTATCCCAAGCCGTGTCGAGCCACTCCTCGGATCCTGCAAAGGAACTGAAGCGCAAGGAGAAGAAAGAGAAGAAGGAGAAGAAGAAGAAGGACAAGAAGGACAAGAAGAAGAAGAAGGACAAGAAGCACGACAAGCATGACAAGAAGCACGACAAGAAGCATGACAAGAAGGACTCGGTCGCTGCGGCAACGGCGACTGATGCGCAGGTAACGCTATTCTGTTCGCTATTCTTTTATCGCGACGCTGATGTTAACTCGTTACTGCTTGTTTGCTTGACTGTAGCGTTCTTCGCATGATTCCAGCGCGTCATCTCACATGCGAAAGCCTGGCGTCGCTGCTGCTTCGAGCACCGCTGCGACTCCCGCGGCTAATTCTACTGCTCCTCCGAGCGTTGGGTCGAAGATGTTGCGGATGGACATGCCTGCGTCGTCGTCGTCGTCCAGCAAGAAAAGCAGCAAGAAGAGCAAGAAGTCAGATCTCAAATCGTGGGAGTCGTCATGCGAGCGCGTCCTGAATCGACTGGGGAAGATCGAGCAAGTCGCGAAGCTTCATTTTGACAAGCCTTTGGTGGAAGTCTTCCCCCAACTTGCCACTGAGTACAACCGCTTGATTGCGGAGGCGATGGATCTGCGGACGCTGCATGAGCAATTGCTTCGGCACGAGCTGACACAAGAGGAGTTCGTTCGCAAGGGCCGCCTGATCTTTGAGAATGCAGTCAAGTTCAACAGTGCGGGCGACCCGGCGTCGACCCACGTGCGCGACATGTCTGCCCATTTGCTGTGGTACTTCGACTCGCTCTGCGTGGAGCTGCAGTTGGCGCCGCAGTCTGCGAAGGGCCTGACGCGTGCACACCTGCGGCAGCAAAGAGCTGAGGTCGTCACGAACATCCCGATGGAAATCAAGGCGAAGGAGTGCCAGAAGGTGCTGCGCGTGCTGAACAGCCAGAAGTACGACAAGAACTGCTGGCCGTTCCGTAAGCCCGTACGCGTGCTGTTTCCGACGCTCCCGCCCGAGTACTTCGACATCATCAAGACACCGATGGACCTGACGACGATCAGCGAGAAGCTGGCGTCGTTCGAGTACAAGCTCCATGGAGAGTTCATCTGCGACGTGCGCCTGACGTTTGAAAACGCCTTGCTGTACAACCGCGCCGACAAGGACCGCGAGGAATGGAACGTCTACTCGGCCGCGGTGCTGATGCTGGGCGTGACGGAGGATTTGCTGGGCGACTTGACGCTGGAGGTGAGCGAGAAGATCCGCCGCCGCTTGCTTTCCCGCAAGGAACGCGAACGCCTGGGCGAAAAGAAAGACAAAGCGGATGGCCATCATCACCACCATCACAAGAGCAGCAGCCACCAAGAAACGTCTCGCAAACGCGCGGACGACGCTGCGAAGAAGGCTGTCAAGGCCACGAAGGCAGGAGACGACACGGTGATCAAGATCGTGAAGCCTCCCATCGATGCGGCGGCACGCCCACCGCTCGTTCCGCCGGCGAGTTTATCCGTGTCGAGCGCGGGTGCCGCAGCCTCGTCGACTGGCGCGGATACGGTCGTATCGGGGATCGTCCCGACCGACTCGTCGGCCACTCGCATCAAGCTGCAGCTCGCGAATCGGCCCAGCTTGGAGCGCATGAACAAGTCGGAGCGCAAGGCGGAGGAGAAGCGACGCAAGCGCGCACGGCGAGAGGAAGAGATCGCACGCTCCGAGAAGCGCCGACGCACGGCCGTGGCAGCAACGGACGACGCTCTGCGCGAAGCCGAGGAGCGCAGCCGCCGCCGCCTGCAGAAGCTCGAGATGGCCGAGGCGATGCGCGCGCGGGAAGAGCGCGAGCGCCGCGCCAAGGAGGAATCCGAGGCGCGCGCGCTGGCCGAGAAGCGCAAGTTCGACGCGGCGAGCTGGTCGGGCGTGCTGGCGCAGACGCCGTCGTCGGGCTTTTGGTCGAGGAAGCGCGTCAAGCTCCAGGTGCCGTCCGCCTTCCAAACGATGATCAACGCGTGAGCTGTCTTCATGCCAGGAAGCCCTGGAATGACGGTGTCTGTGTGAATGATCTCCATTGAACTCGACGGACGAGGGACCCTGCTGCAGCGGCAAGGAGGAAGAAAGGTGATCATGAGCATGAAGCATGAAGGCCGGGGTGGGGAATCAAAAACACAAAACGATGTTTTCTGGTTGGTTTATGGTTGTCTGTGGCTGGTCTCGAGCGCGGGAGGACCGCCCCAGCTCGCTCCTCGCGGCCTCCTCCCGTCCCAATCGCTCGGTGCCAGTGGCGCCTACAGGAAAAAAAATTGGGTGAAAGCAACATGAACCGGGCGGCATTGGACGACGTGCGTTGCCCACCGCCGCCCGCGCACTCCTTCCTTCTCTTTCTCCTTCTCCTTCCCGTTGTCGCCGCGTCTTGGTGTCGGTGGTGTGGCGGCATCGGCCGCGTCTCGGCTTCTGGATGTGCTTTTTTGTTTCTAGACTGGCAGCGCTCACTCGCTTCTCCCGTGGGTGTCGTCTCATATCATGACGAACCGAAAGGACGGGCGACGCCCACCTCTCTTCGTCTCTTCGTCTCTTCGTCTCTTCGTCTCCTCTTCTTCTCTTCTCGTCTTCCTCTTCTTCCCTTCTCTCGACGCGCGCGCGGCCGTCGCGACGCTTCCTTCTCCCCGTCGACACGGCCCGCGTCGTCCTCACGTCGCACCCTCTACGGGTAAGCGTACCCGTCCTGGTTCGACGAGCCCATGGCGCTCGGCTCGTACAGCAGCGCGGGGTCCACGGCCTGCCATCCGTACTTGAAGTGGTAGACCGACGACGCGCCGCCCGCCATCCCGCCCATGCCGGCCCCGCCGCACGCGTGCAACTGGTTCGAGCCGTACTGCATGGCGAAGTCGTCGCTCGGCGAGCACGGGGACGGGCACACCGTGCTCGACGGGAACCCGCCGAGCCCCGCGGCGACCACGCCGGCGCCATTCGAACCCTGCAGCATGCCCATCGGGTACATGAACGCCGTGTTCTCCGGACGCAGGAGCCCGCCTCCCAAGTGGTTGGGCACCACGACCGGCGACTGGACGAAGAGGTACTCCTCCTCGGGCAGCTTGGCCCAACGGTCTTTGCTGTGGCTCGTGGCCGTGCCCTCCAGGTCGCACACCGAGTACGACAGCGTGTAGAGCCACGACTTGCACTCCCAGAGCATCGTCGGGTCCAGCTGCAGGAACTGCGCGACGAACATGAGCTCCAGCGCAGGGTCCACCAGCAGCAGCGCCGCGCCGGCGAGCACGCTCGGCCAGTACTCGAGCGCCTGGTAGTCCAGCAGCCCGATGTCCACGAGGCGGATCGCGTTCACGAACAGCTCCTTGGTGCCCGCGAGGTTGCGCGACGCGCTCACAAAGTCCCTGTCGAGTCCAGGAGCCACGGGCGAGAGTCAGTGGTCGGCATATCCAACGGCACCAACCAACAAACAACTCGAAGCTCACCCCATGGTGGACAGTGGGCGCTGGTCGGCCGAGCCGCCCGCGACCATGAAGAGCAGCCACGAGTACGGCGTCGTCGGGTGCAGGTTCCACTTGAGCTCCTAAGAATAGCGACGCACGACAATCGGGCGTTCCTGTTAGATCAATCGGCCAAAGATCGGCGAGCGGCCGTTGAGGCGACGGACGCCATGGATGGCCGAGTGAGTGATAAGGAGAATCGCCACGGACCTGCGCGTAGTTGCCCTCGAGCTTGACAAGGTCGTCACCCGCGAGCGTGACGCCGCCGCGCTCCGTCATGAAGGCGGCGAGCTCGGCCGCCTTGGGCGGGTGCACCTCCTCGATCTTGGCGGCCATGAAGACGCAGGCGAGTCCGAGCACGCGCAGCTCGCGCTGCACGGCGTACACGTCTTCATAGTTGCGCAGCGCGTAGAGCTCGGCGCCGCGCTGGGCCGCGCGCTGGCGCAGCAGCACCTGCGCGTACTGGTTCGCAAAGTGCGCCGTCTGGCGCTGCAGCGCGAAGTGCGTGGCGACCTGCATGATCCAGTGCCAGGTGAAGCCGAACTGCTCGTACGCGGCCGTGGGCGGCGGCGCCAGCACGTGCAGGTTGTAGGCGACCGAGTCGGGCGACTCGGCGACGCGCAGCTTGCCCAGCGTCGGCACGGGCGACTGCGGAACGAGCGGCGGCGTCGCGGGCACCTCGTACGCCTGGCGCAGCGCCGAGGGCGTCGCGGGCGCGCGCGCCGCCGCCAGCGCCAGCTGCTGGTACGCCATCTCCTTCTGCCGCATGCTCAGCACCGTCATGAGGTCGGCGTTCATGGCGCCGGTCGGTCGGCCCCGCGCCTCGCCTCGCTGCTGCTGCCTTTCCCGCGGCGGTGCCTCCCGCCAAGCCTTCGGCCGTCGATCGGCCGTTCCGGAGCGGCGTGCGGCGGAGACGGAGCGTGGGATGCCTGCCTGCCTGCCTCGCGTCCCTACCTGCCTGCCGACTGCCGTCCCTGCGTCCCTGCGTCCCTGCCGACTGCCGTCCTCCCCCTTCCTTCCTTCCCTTCCGTCCGTCCGTCGCTTCCAGCACCCCGACGACACCTTCCAACAAACACCACCACCCGAGGGAAAGGGATAAAACCTCGCTTATAAATTACTTCGGGGCGACGCCCCCGATGTTATTTATGAACCGGACGTGATTCTTACACTTGCTTTCAGTATGGGACCAAAGCTTGACTACCAGGTCATCAAGCCGAAGTAAGGTTCATGACCACTTTTATTTTCGAGCCAGCCAGCGGCGAGAACACGACAAAGACAAGCACATGACCGACTCGCTAAAGTGCGACACTCAATGTCACATTGGGAGATCGATCGAGCCAGCAGTGAATCGCCAAGATTCGGCTGGCCCAATGCATGCGCGCAAGATCGTGTGGAGCTTTGGACTCTTTGGGTCTGGTGGTGCTTGAGCCTCTTTGGAGTGCGGCGGTCATTCTCGTCCTTGTGAAGGCTGCGAATGGGCACGCTGGAAAACAAAATGGATTTGTTGGACAGCCATGGCTGAAACGTTCAAATGGTCTCAGAAAAGTGGCAGTGAATCAGATATGGACTCAGATTGATAAGAAAACGCAATGCTGGAATATACAGGTTAGAAGTACGGACATATGAAAAAATTGACACGTTTTCCAAACCCATCCGTAAGGGATTCCCAAGTATATAGGTTAAAAATTATTACAAAAATGCAATTCATACCTTCTCGGCCTTCTGGCTAAGATCAAGTGTAGTATCTGTTCTAATCAGTGTGAAAACTGGTTTCCCGGGTTTTTCCCGGGTTCTTTTTCACATTCATTTTTGGACGCTCCTCTTCTCTAGGGCTTGCTCTGGTTG
>JAADYH010000408.1:0-21731 GCA_023338125.1 Phytopythium aichiense | reverse complement strand
GTAGGTTTGCGAGAGTGTAAGCTTCTGCCATCGCCTTGTTCGTGTCGTGGAGCACGCTCTCCCACGGAAGCGCCACAGCTCCCGCCTTGCAAAAGGATTTGAGAAGCACTTGATCACACTGATGTTGGTATTGGCATTGCGAGCTCTGCGATCGCTGACGTCCGCACGAACGCGCTTGGACTGCGGTGCCGTCTCGGTTGACTTGCTCACACGCTCCCGCTTGCTGACGCTACCACCCTTGTCAGAGGGATCCGAGCGCCTAGCCACACGCGGCGCCATCGCAGTAAGTTGGAAAATGCGATCTATCTTGCCAACGCACACAAAATGCTTCGTCGCCGTGCTCTCTAGCAAACGAGAAGATGTGGCCGTTGATGCTCTGTCGTCGGTCCGTCCCAGAGGCTGTTCATTGGCGAATATCTGAGGTGGCGAGAGGAATTGGGCTAACTCTGCAATGCACATTCTCCATGGCAGACCCCGCCCGGGTGGAGTCCGTCATGATCGATTTCGTTGTTCGTCTTGTCATCTTAGCATGCCTGGGCCATGCAGTCGACACGACCTCCAGCCATTCCTCGCGAACACGCTCCACGGATGGGAGAAGGATCCAAGCTCCACTTGCAAACAACAATACCGCATGGCCTGCGCAAACACAAAAGACCCGCCTCCTAGAGAAGACTGTCCTCCTCCTCGTCGTTGGCGTCCTCCGCCACGTGCTGCGTCATGCGCAGCGTGACGCGGTGGATCTGCGCCGCGCGGTTGGCGCGCTCATAGCGCTCACGGCAGCGCTTGTCGTGCTGCTTCTTGGTGAACACGACGCCGAGCAGCATGGCTGTGAGCATCATGAAGCCCACCAACATGCTCATCGCCATCTGCGTGGACGGCGGGTTGTACACGAGGTTGCCACTTGAGGCGTCGGCTTCGACTCCGGCTCCAGTGGACGCGAGCGACTGCGCGACCGGAGAACTGGTGGGTCGCACCACCGCGAGCTGCACGTTGGCCGACTGGAGCTCCGCCGCCGACATGTCCACGAAGGCACCGAGCTTCGCGTCCATGTCCTTCAAGAGCTGGAACGCGTCCGTGTTCGAGAGCGTCGCCTCCATCTGCGCCAGCATGTCCAGCTGCACCACGCACTTGGCGGGCGTCTCAACGGCGTTGCTCGACGGCGACGAGACCTGCAGCTCGCCAGCATGCACTGCCTGGGGAAGGAGTTGCTCGAGGATGTCGGAGGACGTCAGCACCTCCGCACACGCGCCAGTGTTCTGCCCGAGCGTCAGCACCGTCGACATGGTCGACGGCGCCGCATCCAGCACCAGCGAGTACGACTTGTCGTCCACGCGGATCGTCGCGCGCTTGAGTGCGAGCGCGCGATTCAGCCCAAGACCGCCACGAAGCGCCTTGTCGGTCGCCAGCTCGCCCATCTTGGCGTCCAGCGCCGCCGCCGTCGAGAACGCGTCCGCACCGCCCGCGATCGCGCCGTCCATGCCAAGGAATAGCGCGCAGCCGGCGCCCGAGGACGAGGCCGCCACCTTGGCGAGCTGCGCGTGGCCCTGGAACTGCGCCGACGCCGGTAGCAGCAGCGCCTCGAGCTCCTCGCCCGCGGGCAGCGGCGGCAGGTCGGCGCAGGACGCACCCGTCGTGTACACCAGGTCGGCGTCCACGCGGCGGCGCTCGCCCGTCGGGAAGGAGTCGGCCAGCGTCAGCATGGCGGTCGGAGGAAAGGGATTGAAAGGGAGCGGCCTCGACGCGGAGAATATCGAAATGTTTGTATGCCGTCGGGAAGCGCGTGCCTCGGACTCCTTCTTCCTCGATTCATTCATACTGTATCTTGCACTTCAAAGTCAACGGGATCAGGATTTGGCCTCGTTTTGTATTTATTTCAGGCATGTCGTGCCGAAAAGAAGGTGGAACAACCCACTCGCTTCAACTTATTCCTGGTGTGCGTCACACTACTCCAGTTTGTGGTGTCCCCATCCTCGTGCCACTCGGGACGCGTCTTTGACCCCATCCAGCGTAACCCTCTAGCATAACCCTCTGTACCCCACGCCTCCATCATTGTCGGATGACAGGAGCAATGATGGAGCTCATGCCGCTGGCGGAGGCGCCGCGGCGCGTGGGCGAAGCCGTGCGCTTCGCGGCGGTGGTGCAGCAGGTCTCGGCAGGCAAGCGCGCGCTGGTGGCGGCGCAGCAGCGCGTGGCCGTGTACCATGCGCTGCTGCTGGCGGACCCGAGCAAGCAGTTCTTCAAGCTCATGTGCTGGGGCGACGCGCTGCCGACGCTGCCCGCGGCCGACCACGCGCCGCAGGACGCCGCCATCCGCGTCGGAGACATCGTCGTCTTCTCCAACTGCACACTCAAGGCCTTCAATGGCAGCGTCGAGGCACAGTTCTCGCCCCAGACGTCGCGCGCGCAGCTGCTGTACCGCCGCGACCGCTACTTCAACACGCGCGACGTGCGGCTCAAGGACTTGTACCCGATGATCGAGTGGTACCGACAGCACCGGCACGAGTTCGAGCTCGCGGACCGCTCGGTGGCTACGGCAGCAGCGGCTGGTGCGTCCTCTAATGCCACGAGGATCAAGGACCTGCGCGAGAACATGGTGGCGACAGTCGTGTGCATGCTGATGAGGCCACAAGGTGCTGAAGGTGGCGGCTCAATCAGTTACCAGAGCTCGGGGCCAGCCAGTAGACGCTCTTCCACCTCCACGACCTCCAATGTGCCGACTCGGGCGAACTCGGAGCTCGACGGCGTGCTCCTGTGCGAGCTCGTCATGCTGGACGCCCCGAGCGACTCGATGGTCGTCAACCTGTGGGACCATCACGCCGAGAAGCGGGCTGTGGCGCGGCTGCTGAGCCACCGAGGTGCGTTCCGCATCGCCGGCGTCGTGGTCAGTCTCCACGCGACGTCGAACCGCCTGCTGGCCAACACGACGGACCAAACGACGTTCCAGTGTCTCGAGGCGAGCGACCCGGAGGCTATGGCGCTCGAGCAGCGGCTTGCCAGTGGCTCACTCGTCTCGGCGACAAGTGCCCAGATGCCAGTGAACTGCGCCACCATTGACGACCTGGAGGTGTCCACTTGTGAAGGCCGACACATCCTTCGCGACGTACGCGTCGAGCAGATCCACTTCGACGAACCGGTCAGTAGCAATGGCCGCATATTGCCGCGGCTTGCTCGCCGCTTGGTGGAGGCATTGTGCGGTATCTGCGAGCGCCCGCTCACCGTGGAAGAGGACGGAGAGATGGCGACAGGTGCAGGCAATGAACCGGAGAAGGACGTCCGCGTGGCCAAGTGCGTCAACAACTGCGCGCCGCGAGGTGGCACGCTGCCGGAGCCATACATCTGGCGCTATCGCTCGCTTCACATGACGCTGCGGGACGCCAGCAGCCAGCGCCTCGTCGTCCAAGCAGACGACCGCGCGGTCACCGAGCTCGTCGGCAACATCGACGCGCAGACGCTCATGTCCAGCACCTCGCTGTCGCTTTCGACAACGAGCGCCAGATCCGCGGTCGCGAGCATGTTGAGTGCGCTGGTTGCGAGCGGCGAGCAAACTTTCGACGCGGAGATCAGCTGCGTTGTGGTGGCGCCGAACACAAGTGGTGGCATTGACAACCACTCGCTGCCCAGCTCCATGGCGCTCGCCTACAGCGGGGATCACGACAGTCAGCAGCCGTACCGCCGGCGCCTGTACAAGCTCACGGCGCTCGTGCCGACGTCACAGCCTCTCCTGCCGTTCTGATCACGTACGTGCTGAATTACACCACACTGTAAGAACGGATGGATGGTCATGCATTTACTTGCTGTTGCTTAGGAACACGGCACTGACGAGATGCATGGAGTGATGGGGCCAGTCGCTTGCTGCTACTGGAGGTACGCAGTCGCGTGGAGTCTAGTCGAGCTTTCCCGAGACGGCGCCAATGTAGGTGCTCGCCGTCCCCGCGGCGCTCTTGAGGTAGCACACGGGCTGTCCGGGGTTGTTGTTGATGTACGTGTAGGCCTTGCAGCCCGTCGTGTTGGCGCAAGCGTCGCAGCAGAGCGACGGCAGACTCACGTACACCGTCGCGATGTCGTTGCCGTAGAAGTCCGTGTCGGTGGCCTGCTTCGAGCAGCGCGACGGCGGCAGGATGCACTGGTACCAATCCGAGTTCCACGGCTGGCAGTACGACCCGCTCGGGCAGCACTTGGTGCCAGCGCTCGACCCGCACGAAGCGTACAAGGCCGTCGAGCAGCTGGTTGACGTCGGTGTCGGCGTCGGAGTCGCAGTCGGTGTCGACGTGGGCGTCGCCGTCGGCGTCGAGGTCGGCGTCGACGTGGGGGTCGTGGTCGGCGCCGACGTGGTGTTGGTGCTGCCGTTGATGATGCCCGAGACGGCTCCCGTCTTGGCCTGCTGGGTGCCAAAGCCGCTCTTGAGGTAGCACGCGGGCGAGCCCGGGTTGCTGTTGACGAACGTGTAGGCCTTGCAGCCCGTCGTGGCGGCGCACTTGGCGCAGCACTCGCCCGGCTGCAGGCCGTACAGCGTCGTCAGGTCATCGCCGTAGAGGTCCACGTTGGTCAGCTGCTGCGCGCACTGCGCCGGCGGCAGCACGCACTGGTAGTAGTCGCTGCTCCACGGCTGGCAGTAGTAGCCGCTCGGACAGCAGCTCGTGCCGGCGTCCGACCCGCAGCTCGCGTACGGCGCCGTGGTGCAGTCGGCGGCTGCGGCCGTGGCCATCGCCGCGGACAGCAGGAGCAGCGAACGAGACAGCATCGTGGATTGGGTTGCTGGCGCTTGGGCGAAGGGAGGAGCTTGGGTTGGCGCTTGGAGGCGAGTTGGAGAGTGAGGAGACTCGTGGGCATCGAGCGGCGAGGCCCATGCAGCGCCAGGAAGAGCGAGCGCGGCGGGGAAAGCGCCGGCCGGCAGCGCCATCTCCTCCTTCAACTTTGAATTTTCAGGCAGCACCCTGACGCACCTTTGCCCGTGTGACCGCTCCGTCTGGTGTTCGAAAGCTACAAAATCGTGCGATTATCGTCTGACAGAGGTTTTTGAAAAGGAGAATGCGTCGGGATGGTGAGACCGGACCGACTATCCTATTTGTTCTCGCAGGTCCAAAGCACCAGCACTTCAACGCGTTTCCCCTGGCGGCGGCAGGTGCCCGCCACACGCGCAATTTTCGCGTGCCGATCGCCTGGATTTTATTCTTTCGTGTCGCAGGAGCTTGAAGTGGGTATTGGGCGGCATCGACTGCCCTGGGCGTCTTTATGGCGAGATCGGCGACAGCCATGGCGACCTGAGCAGCAATGGTGGGTGGGTGGTGGATGAAGCCGCCGGTGTTGGCTCCCCGCCTCTATGTGTCCGATTGTGGCCATGTCAGGCCGCTGGATGGACGAGCGTATAGGTGCAAGCGGCAATTAGCGGCCGCCAGCGCGCCGTTCAAGGATTGACGCGCGCTTCGGCACCATATTGACAAGCAGCAACACCAACGCTTCTACCTGAGATTTCAAGCATAAAAGTTGATGTGGAAGGCGAGACAGCAAGTCGTTATACCGGGTTGCGTGCGATGTGGTGCGTTTGAATCTGAACGACGGATGCCACGACACCAAGTGCGCCTTTATTGTACCGGAGGATGCAGCTCACGAACGAAAACCTTGGCGTTCTCCCTACTGAGGAGGGCCACACTGTCAAGACGAACTTAGTAGCCGCCGTGCTGGCGTGCGTGCTTGACGAGCGCGTCGAAGGCGTTGGCGTCCTCCTCGGAGAGGTGGCGCGCCGTGTTGCGGTCCGTGTGGTCGTCGACGGACGCGTAGGCGTCGGTGACGGCCGAGGTGGCGCCGACCGTGACGCGCCACTTGCCGATGCCCGACTTGAGGTAGCACGCCGTCTGCCCCGGGTTGTCGTTGACGAACGTGTAGGCGAGGCAGCCGCTGGTGGCGAGGCACTGCGCGCAGCAGTCGCTCGGCTGCAGCCCGTAGAGCGTCTTGATGTCCGAGTTGCCGCCGTAGAAGTCGTAGTTGGTGAACTGCCGCGTGCACTGGCTCGGCTTGGGCAAGCACTGGAAGAAGTTGGCCGTCCACGTCATGCAGTAGTCGGCGTCCTGGCAGCACCCGGGCGAGCTGCCAGAGCCGCACGCGCCATACGTGGCCGTATCGCACGCCGCCGACAGCCCAAGCGCCGCAGCGACGAGCGAGAGCGAGCGCAGCAGCATCATGACCGCTGACAGAGAAGGAGAGGGAACGCGCGGGGGCTCTGGGCGCTTGGGCGGGAATGGAGAAGTGGTGCGGCGGAAGCGCCGACCGATTTTGTGTGCGCATATCAGGGCTGGAGGCGCGGCGCCGCCTCTCCGCGCCATCTGTTTGCCTCGAATTCGGCGGGGTTACTATATTACACAGGTTATAATACTGAATCGACTTGGTGACGTGCCATTGCAATCGGTTGCATATGCAGTTTAACAGGTATCGGAGCCGCGCCAGACGGCAACACGCACTTGTGGGCAACTGGCGGTCGTGGAACCCGAGCGAGTGGACGACTTCCAGAAGTCCAGGAGGCTAGGAGTTATGCGGCCGGAACTTCCAGGACGCCCACAATGTGGCGGTATGCGACTACTAATGGGCGTCTAGGAGCTCCATGTGGCCGCCCAGCCGCCTGGCTGAACATGCAGCCGCATGCGTGGGCTGGGACAGTCTCGGCCAGGCGTCGGTCATCATTGTCCACTGCTCGTGGTTGCCGTGGACGCACTGGATGGATGCGGAGACAACCTTGGTGATGCCCTCCATGTTTGACACGAAGCTGCCAGCTTGCGGATTGAACTTTCAGCCATAGCATGAGCCATGTTCGCAAGTGCTGGCTGCTGACGCCTGCCATCCCGCCTCATAAAAGCAACCTCATGCGTGTCAACGCTTCAACCAAAGCAAGACAAGCACACGGCCCCAATTCTCACCAGAAGCCAACAGAACTTCGCCAGACTCCCCAATCTCCAAATGTCGGCACAAGCACCAACGCGGGACTGCGCTCCCGTGCTCTATGAGTGACGATGCGTTCGTCTGGGGGGCAGCGGCCTGTTCTAGCAACAAGTGATTGGAGGGAGCGGTGCGATTGACTCGTGTTCATTATGCGTCACTGCCAAGAAGGCCCGCACGCGCGGAGCGCCTCGGAGGGGCCGATGCGCACTCGACGATTCGCCTCGCCAGAGCGAGCAAGCCAAGATGCTGCGCCGCTCGAAGCGACTCGCCACCAAGGCCCTCCCTTCGGTGCCCTGCGTGAAGCAACGGCGGACGACCACAGCCTCCGCCCCCACTCATCCAAGAGAGCTGCCAGCGACCGCGCTCAATTCCCAGCCACCGCGCACAGTGCCCGCGCCATTGGGCCAGAGAGTCCTCGTGCCTCCGAGCGTCTGGTTCGACCATCAAGTGGAAAGCAGCTTGTGGATGGCTGATACAAACGCTCCCAGACGAGTGGGGAAGGGCACGAGTCGCAGACCGTCATCGGGTGTGGTTCTTCGGGTTTCAGTTGAAGTATCGAGGAGAGGCCGTGGAAGGGATCAAGACCGCGAAGCCACCGCCCGAGATCTTGTTGTCCAAGCTCGAGGCGTCTGTCCGGCTGCAGCGTCTCCGAGAGAGACTACAACTTGATCGTCCCGCGCGTGCAGTCGTGTGACCAGCAGGCGACGGACCGCGTGTGTGCGCTCGACCCGGGCGTGCGTCAGTTCTTGACTCTCTGTGACCCGCACGGCCGGACACTTTGCGTCGACGATACCAACGCCGTCCTGAAACGTCGATTTGACGCGATCGACGGCATGAGGCAGGAGCTGCAGAAGCTCGGCAATGCCAGCAAGGAGCATCACAAAGAGACGATCCCGACCCGGACGAAAGCGCAGGCTGCTGGAACCGCCAAGCGTTGGAGGAAAACGGCGATGCACCGCCACCGCTATCGCCTCCGCAGATTCATCCGGTTCACGAACCGGCGCGTGATTCGGATGGTGCACGACATGCACCAGAAGACACGAGCTGGTCGGTGTCACAGTACCGGTGGGTGCTGCTCCCCTCCTTCCAGACCGCCGAGATGGTGCGGCTGTCCGAGAGTGAGGAGGCAACCGACGGCACTCCACTGACGTGCTCGGATGAGCGCGCACCACCAGCTCAGGCCCCGATCGAGAGCTACGCAGATGAAGTGGACGAGCAGGAGATGCCTACAACTCGCCCACGCCGCCAGAGGTGCGAGCGCGTGATCCGCAGCTCGACGGCGCGGGCGATGCTGGCTCAAGCACACTTCAAGTTCAAACAGCACCTGCGGTACAAGTTGGCGCGCGTCGGTGGACGCCTCGACGACTGTGAGGAGGAGTATACCTCGAAGACGTGCTCAAGCTGTGGGACGGTGAACAGCGCGCTCGACCGGGATCGCGTGTTCCAGAGCTCGGCCTGTCACGTACGCTTGGATCGCGACGTCAACGCCGCGCGTAACATTTTGATCAAGAACCGAGTGGTGCTGGCCTTGAAGTGGCGCGTCTCTCTCGTTCCAGCGGTGCGCCTCCACCGCGGCCGTCCGTTCCAGTCGGATGGGGTTGCCCAGCACTTCGTGTGTTTGGCGATCGTCGTGGACACTGCGGCGTTATAGGCCCAAGTGAATATCGTAGCCTTGAAAGAGGGTTATTGAAGGATCAGATGTGCGAATGGATACAGCCCGTGCGTCAGTATTAGTAGGGCACCGACAGGAAGAGCGCGCCGAGGCGGAAGCCTGCGCATCCGTCGAGCTGCTGGTTGTCCAGGGCCTCGGGCACCAGCTGGCACTGCACGACCACGAGGCTATCCTGCTCGAGAGACCCGACCTGCCTCCACAGCTTCGCCTTGGCCTCACCCGCCGCCGGGAGCTGAAGATCCTCGCACCGCAGCGTCACGTTGCTGCGTCCATCGCAGTGCTCCGGGTCGTTGAACCACACCTTGGCTTCTACTGACGCGCTCGGGGCGATGGCGGCGCTCTTGGCGCTCTCACCCGCGGGACGGAGCAGGTAGCGGTAGTAGTGGTGTGTGCGGCTCTTCATCTCCTTGCGGCTCGCTTGGTTGACCTCGCACGCGACCTCCACGACCTGCTGCTCCACCTCCACGTTGTTATCATCGTCATCGCCGTTGATCTCCACGATCAACGGCTTTCGCGCGGTGGAAGCCTCGCCTCGCCGCTTGGCTGGAGAGTTGTCGAAGCGGAGGTTGACTAGCGCCGGCACCAGAGAGGCCGGGAACGATCGTTCGTCTTCCTCTTCCTTGGTCTCTTCTCCTTCTTCGTTGTTGTTGTTGTCTACGCTCTCGGTGTTGCCGTCCGTCCGGAGTTTGCCCTCGAGCAAATCCTCGATCCCGTCCATTTGGTAAACCTCGGCGAGCGCCTTGAGGTCGTCTGCTCGGTCCATTTCGGTCGTCATGGCGTCGAACCGCGCGCCAATCGACGCGTACTCGGAGCCGAACCTGCGCACAATGGCGTCGCGCACATACGGGACGGCCTCCATGACCAAACTACCCTTGCCCATAACGCTTGTGGTGGTCACCTGCACGATCGACAGCTCGTCCAGGTACCGCTGAACATCGGCGAGTAGCGGGAGCTGGTCCAGCAAGATGTCGTTCATGTACTTGCGGATGCGCAGCAGTTGGTTCTTGCGGTACTGGGTCACCTCGTAGTGCTCGCGCGCCGACTTGGTGCAGAGCAGGTAGTAGACGGCGAGCCAAACCTGCGCCTCAGTCGTGGTCAGGGACAGCAAGTCGCTCGGTTCGACGACAACCCACTTCTGGTCCACGAACTTCTTCCAGGTGACCTCGGACTGGCCGTCCGCGACCGCGACCGCCTTGTGGGTCCACGGTGGGTTCTCGATGAGCACCACGAGCGACAACAGCGCATCGTGCTTGTCCATGAGCCGCGCGACGACGCTCAGCGGCAGCAGATGCAGCCGCTCGGCGATGTACCGCAGCAGCGTGACGCACTGCACAGCGATGCGGAACTCGATCTCGAGGTGGTGGCGCGCCAGCTCCTTCCTGGGCGTCTGCGCCTGCATCATGCGGACGATCTCCTCGCCCGACTTGTGGAACGTCGTGGCCGAGGCAATGGTCTCGCGTGGCAGCCCGATGAGCCACGTGACCTTGCGCATGCAGTAGTCAATCAGCTCCAGCACCACGTCGTCCTCGAGGCTCTCGACCACGTGCTCGTGGTAGAACGCCACCTCGAGTAGGTTGGTGAGCGTCGCCTCGTGGTAGATCTGTTCATGGCGAGAGGTGAGACCCAAGGTTCGCATTGATCAGCGCAAAGATACGTTCATGCGCACGTACGACGAAGTAGAGACGCAGCGAGGCCGTGTCTTGATCTTGGCATCGCAACAGTGGCAGCACGTGGGTCTTCCACAGCTCGATCGCCAGCAGGTTCGCAACCACGGTCGGCAGCTTGGCGTACGTGAGCATGTCCTCGACCACGAAGTTGTCTTGCCGGCGCTGTGCCGACTGGTGCGCCTGTAAGTTGAGCTTCTCCATTTCCTGGTGGTATGCGACCCACGCGGCAGACGCGCCGATGACATCCATGGGCTGCTCGCACAGGCGGTCCACCAACTGCTCCGCCTCGCTGGGCATGACCAGATACGGGCTCTCGAACGCGCTGCAAGTCCGCACAGCGAGGTCAGTGACAGAGAGGGGGATAATCACAAGCGAAGGCTATCACGCGCACCTCATGGAGAGCAATGAGAGCCGCGGGACGAGAGGATGGCGAAGTGCTTGAGGGTCTGGGAGAAGCGAGGATGAAGCGGGAATGCAGACCTGCTCGCAAAGATTTGGGCGGCTTTTCGACGCTGGAAGAACCCACGCGCGTCTCTTGGTGGTGCAGCTGCGACGTGTGTCATATGTCCGTGACTTGAGGTATCCGCATTGCCTAGTAGTTGAGCTGCACTCGTGACTCGGGGACGTACGCGATTCCTCCACCGCTGCCGCCATCTCGGCTCACGCTCTCGATCCGGGCCAGCGCTGGTGGCGACAGTGTACCGCTGCTCCGGTCAGCAATGCCAGTGTCCGACAAGAGCAGCAGCTCGACTGCCACGACACTGTCGGTTGTCCACGTCGAACCGTCTCCTCGCAACTGCTGACGTGGTTGGCGACGGATCCAGCGCACGTGGCCACAGCCTAAGGGAGTGACCACTGGGTCGCCGACGCATACGGGAGATTGCAGCAGCTCTTCGCGCAGCTGAGACGCGTTCGAGGCTCCCTCAGGCGACAAGTCGTCGACACAGATGTAGCCCACACCAAAGGCAAAGCGAACGCAGCACAAACCATCCGTATAGCGTGTCGAGCGAACAATCCCCACGCCCAATCGTCGGCAGCGGACAAGGGCTCCAGACGACAGCACGGCACCAGGCGACAGGTAGGCTTCTCTGCTCCAGCCGAAGTTTACCTCCAGTCGCCGCTCGGAAGCGCGCATGGCGGTCACTACGCCACCACCATACACGGTCAACACCTTGCTCCCGACCTCTGCGCATACGAAAGTAGCAAACACAACTGTGAACGCACAGCCCCAGCACAAACAATCAATGGCCAGCGAAAGGAGAAATCCACTCACGCGCGTCTGGAAGAAGATGAGATGCAGCGAAGTCGCCTGCGAAGCGCATCCCTTTGCGAAAGAGCAACGATTTCGCCACCTTGACGTCGAGCAGGAATCGGTTGAGGAGCGAGAGCACATACTCGGACGAGGAGCCTTCGGGGTCCTCGCCCAGATACCGAGCGGTAGCCTCCCACACAGACTGCAGGGTCTCCATCTCCAGCTCGACGTCTTCGACTGAAGTCTTCATGCGAAGCAATGCCTCCCGCATCACCGCGATGAACTTGCTCTGCATCTTGTACTCGCGAGGCGCATACGTTGACTGGTGTGACCCTGGTTCCGAGGCAGCAGGGGAAGTGTGGTTTCCGTCTTTCTTCTGAGCTCGGATCGCCGCCAACAGCCCCGATGTCGGAGTCCCAGCACTGCCTTTCCCACGCTGTTGGATGGCTGCCAGCATGGACGCTCGTCCGCTTTTTGGCGAGTGTTGTACGCTTGGACGGCTCGACGTCTCTTGAGGTGGCAAGGAATCATCTTCTGATGGCTGTTGTCGTCGGATTGCCGCCAGCAGCTCTGATCGTTGCCCTCCCGTTTCAGCGACTGATTCGTTGTTGCTTCCACGGACGGTTGCGTCGGAGTCGCTTACCGCTAAACCGCGCTGCTGAATTGCTGCAAGGAGCGCTGACCGAGCAGGAAGTGAGGCGTCAGCATCTTGGCTGCTCGTGTCAGCTATCGCCGAACTGGAGTCGTCTTTTTTTGTTTTCGCGTCGGATCCACCAACGCTTTGCTGCGACACAGCGCTGCTTCGTTGACGAATTGCCGCCAAGAGCGCGTGGTGAGGGTTTCCGCCGCCACCAGAAGTGGTCCCACCTCCTTCAGAAGCGGCATTGTGGATACCACGCTGGGGTGGCCGTGGAGGCACCCGGACTTGCTGCTGCTGTTCGAAGGCGCGTTTTCGCTGCGCCTCCTCCTTCTCAAATCGCTTGAGGTCACTGATCATGTCTTCTTTGATCTCACTCTCGACCGCGCCAATGCCATGCTGGAGCGCTCGCAGCTGTGATGCGCACATCGTGTTGGAAAAGCGTTTTGCGTCCGCAAGAGCGCTCAAGTCGTTCACAAAGAGCAGGATGTCGCCCTCGCCGCGATCCTGCAAGCATACCACGTCGTTGTTAGCACCGTCAGCGATGGCCACATCGATACAGCGCTAGTTTTTTTTCATACCTGGATGAGCTTGATGATAAACTGCAGAAGTGTCATGCTGCGATCGATCGATTTCGTCTCCGAGAGCTGCCAAATAGCGAGTTGGTGACGTCAACGTCAGAGCAATGTAAACACACGAAGCAATCTTCGGGCCCAAACCTTGAGAAGAGACGGAAGTGTGACGCCATGGGCATCTTCGAGCTCTGTACCGGCGTTGAGTAAATTGCCAATCGCGAGAACGAGCTCGAAGCAGCGCGCAAGCCTCTCGCTCTGCAGCACCTGATAGCAAGCCTGCGTGATGGTCCCGATCCGCACTGTAAGCTCCTGCCGCTGATGTTCAAACTGCGATGCGAAAAGGATCGCGCCAATCTGAATCGCATCAATGTCAACGTTGTGGCCTCGAATATTCGGCTGCGGATTGCGCTATCGGACATACCTTTTCGGTCACACGCGGGATCTCGCACATCTGGACAAGGAACAGCTCAGCCGGCTCAAGGCGCGAGCGGGAGCCGCGGAAGTCGCTGTAACGCTTCGCTTCGATCGCTGTTGGAGCGATTTCCTGCAACGTCTCAAGCCGCTCGGGGGTCAGGAAGTCAAGGTCGCATGCGGACACTGCGCGCAGGATGGCTTCGCCTCCTCCAGCAGACTTAAACTGGGATAATCCGATCGAAATATTGTTGGATCTGCGCGGGTCGAGTGCCGAGTGAATTTTCTGCTTCTTCTTGCTGTTGGCTGTCGATTCACCTGCTGCTCCGGTCGATGCACTTCGGGATATGCCGAAAAGGTCTTCGAGCTCCTGGAAATCGTGGGGAGACAACTTAATTGGCGCCGTGCGTCTCCGCGAAGTCACACGTGCCCAGATCGTATCATCCGCTCTCTTGGACTCGAGACTCGTCCAATGCACTTTTCGGAATGTGCTATCACGACGCTGAAATTGCCCACGAGATCGGGATTTCCTAGCAAACAACGTGCCCGTGACGACGTCAGCACTCAATTTGCTTCATTCGTGTGCGGACACAGCCTTGTACTCACCTCGCGGACACTTGTCCATTGTTGGGGTGGCTAGAGCCCTGGCTCCCTCCATCTGGACCAGCCGTGAAGATCGCGAGCTTCTCGGGCGGCACCTCGTCTTGCGCCATTTTCTGCACCACCGCGCTCGGCGGCACGCCAAACGCCAGCATCTTGAAGTATTTCTCCATTGTCGGGTCGACTCGCAGTGCAGCGAACGCTGGGACTTCTTTCCCCGGCTCTTGGCCATTCTGGGCACTTCCTGATCGCGCGCGCTGTTGAACGAGTGCGGATGATTCGAGTTAGACGGTTAAGGGATATTTGGGTGAGGCGACAAGAAAGAAACAGCCAAGCCACTTCAAACAACACACGTACCTCTTTGTCCTTCTCCTTGATGAAACATCGGTCGCAGACTTTTAGCTGTGGTCCGCGTCCGTTGGCCTGCACATAGTGCCGCGAGCACGGAACGCAAAGTGTCTTCTGGCACAGCGGGCACACGTGCTGGCGACTGAAGAACGAAAATGGTGTCAAGCACTGGTCACAGATGCTCGACTCCGACGACAACAAATTCTCGACGAGCCGCGAGACGGGTTTGCCGATCAAAGAATTCCGGAATCCTAGGATGGAGCCGTCACCACCTTCGCCAGCACCGTCACCAGCGCTGTTGCTGTTCGCTCTCTGAAGGCTGACTGCATCTTCGTCCTGCTGGGACTGAGACGCCATGTATGCGTCGCACCGACGTTGCCCAACATGTGAAGCGCGCTTCCAGCTGATGGACTGAGCCATCTCGAGACAGCCCTTCCACGCGCACTCATATTCGTGCTTTGAAACAAACCGGTGCCTCATCTGCACTTGCTTGGTGCGAACCATCGAGTACGAGTTGTCCAGCTTGACTTGGACGCGACTGGTATGCCCAGATGTCAGCGATATTCGCAGCGCGACTTCGACCCACATCTCGGATGCTGAAATGCGAAGCGGTTCAATCAGGTCGGCGTGTCGATCTGCGTCAACCAGTAAAACTATGATATCCTGCGCGTAGACCTTGATCTGGGCAACGAGAACAACGAAGGAGTCGCGACCGCTTCGCATTTCAGCAGCCGGCAGAAGCTCGGTTGATCCACGGCTGAGGCACATGGATAAACATGTCAAACACAAACTCTAATGAGGTCTTCGACAAGAGCAAGTTCGTACCCGATTGTGTACTCGGTCAGCGGGTGGGAACTCAGAAGATAGCGCGCGATGGAACAGCTCTCCAGCTGAGTGATGTCGTCTGGATTCGTCTCGATCCCTCTTTCAACCGCAGCGTCACCATCTGCACCATTTACAAACGCCACAGTGCTCGTCTCAAACCGCTCGTTCGGAGAGCATTGCTGCAGGTTGGCTGGAAAGTGACCGGCAAACTCGAGCTCGTCGCTGGCGTCAGTTGACGGGAACGGCGCCAGCAAGAATGTGACCGCATTCAAGGCGCTCAAGAACGATGTGATCTTGGCCGCTGTAGGATAATCGAAGAGCAACGCGGTTGGCTCGAAATATTTCTCAATCAGCCGCCTCCTCTTGGTCAAGTTCTGGTATCACCATGGCGTCAGAAACTTTGCGCCAGTATCCCAGAGCACACGAACCGCAAGCTTACCTCGAAGGCGCGGTGAAATATACCCTTGTTGAGGGCGGTCAAGAGCAGCGCGCGCGATCGATTCCAGCCGATGCATTGCAGGTTCAATGGCGGCTGTAGAGCTTTCACCTCTGCGACAACGCCCGCATCGTCTCGAAGGACGGTTGGAAGATCGGCGAGGAAGCGGTAGTACGGCGCTTCCGGCCAGCTACCCAGGAACTCCTCTCGGACCCCATCCAGCAGGACAGCTTCCAGTGCCAGGATCAGTGCGCGCACCGCCCCCTCGTGCAGCGGGCAGTTGGGGTTCGTCATGAAAATGGCCACCAGGTCCATGACGCACTGCTCCAATCGGTCCACCATGCCTCTGTGTGCCTTTTCGCGTGCTTCTGGGCTCGCGACTCGCATCTCCGCCAGGTCTTTCGCGTAGAACGGCACGCGTCTGCGAGCCTGTGCCAACCCCGAGCCTGCTCGCAGCTGCAGCTCCTCCGCTGCCGCTTTTGCCGCATCGAGCGCGCGTCGGGAGGTGGCGAGGAGTCGGTACCGGACTTGCTTGTGGCGAACCAGAGAGTACGTGTTGTCCCACCGAAGTGTGACGGTATCTCCGACCTTGAGCTCGTCGAGCGTGCCCTCGAAAGGCTCGAGTGGGGTATCCGTCGCTGTAGCCGTTGCCGTCGTGCCGGCAGCCAACGGCGACAACCCCAGCGCTGGAGCTACTGCTGGTAGCGGCATCTCGTCCGCTCGATACCTCACCGTGTCGCTCTCGACGGCCTCGTTGCGCAGCACCTGAAAGCCGATATCAAACTCCTCGAGCGCGAACTGCCAGACCAGGCACTCGGGCGGCGCCTCACTCCCTCGGTCATCCCCACTGGCATCCGCATCGTCCCACGAGATCTGCAGCGATGTCTCCGCAGTGCTACCGCGCCTGTTTCCCCATGAATCCCACAAGCGTCACCTCGCTGCCGCTTATCTCCAAGAAAGTGCAGCGTGTCAAGCAAATCGGCGCGGGCCCTCACCTGACGGTGAGCGCGGCCCAGGGAGTGGCCTGCAGCAGCAGTGCGACTGGCGTCATTGCCGTCATCACCGCTCGCTGCTCCGCCTGCATCGCGGCCGCCACAGACAGAGAGGGGCAAAGTGTCGGCGCGTCCTTCCGCGATGAGTTTGAAGCGCCAAAATGGTAAAATGAGAAGAACACTCCAAGAGCAATTTTATTGCGATTAATGGCCAATCATTGTTGATAATGGTTTGCATTTCGACCAATCAAATGTGGATTTCGAGGGCGGACCAAGGAAGACGAGGCAGGCACATTGTCTGATAAAGAACTGCATGGGCTCATGCCAGACTTTAGATGCTCGCTGCACGGGCGAGAACGACCATGCGGCGGCCTACAGTGCGCGGTACGAGCGGCGGGTGAACCGCTGGACCAGCTTGACGCTCACGATCGCGAGCACGGCGACGCCACCGATCACCAGCACGAGCCACGCGTTGTCGCCTTCTTGCATCTCCATGGGGGCCGCGGGCGTGTCGACCGTCTGCGCGTCGAGGCTCATGGTGGGCTTGAAGGTGCAGATCTCCTGCCACGTGCCTGTCGACTGGATGTACGACGTGATGATCTGGTTCAGGTCCACGAGGGGGCAGTCCCACGCGCACTTGTCGAGCTTGATCTGCGTCCGCTCCGTCTTCGGGGTCCACACGAAGAACTTCACAAAGTGCTGGTACGTCGGCGTCGAAGTAGTGGAGCCTTCGGCGACCTTGCGGTGCAGCTCGAAGAAGAGCGACGTGCCCGGGATCAGGGCCGTGGTGTCGTTGTAGCTGGGCAGGCCGTCGAACTTGAAGCGCATGCCCATCATGAAGCCAAGGCCGTGCAGAAGCTCGCGGTGGCAATGGTACGAGTAGAACTTGGTCGCCGTCGCGAGGTCGTGGGAAGGCGCGGCCGCCAGGTTCAGGTTATTGAGTAGCAGCTGCGGAAAGCCGCCGATTGCTGTCGTCACGTCCCGAGGCGTCGAGTAGAGGCGCTCGATCAGGTTCTGGAAGGCCAAGTCGCTCAGTTGCTTGACCGCTTCCGTCGTCATGCCTTCCAGCAACGGAAGTCCCTCGTCTTCGTCGAAGAGAAGCATGTCCGACACGTCCTTGATAGCGGTCACCGGGTCCGACGAGTGGTAGAACTCGGAGCCACAGGCCCTGGCCGTCAGCTCGAGCGTCGAGCGGTGCTGCTCGACCAGCTGCATCCCGCGCGAGGTGGCGTAGTGCTTGCTGTTGTCGCTCATAACCTTCCAGCACGGCACATTGGCCGTGAAGTCGTGCTCGCTCTCGGGCAGCTGCATGAACACGGGGATCGGCTGCTTGGCGTAGCCATCCGGCCCCGTCCCGTCCGGGTAGAGGCCATTGCCGAGGGCGATGGCGCTCTGCCCGCATCGGTTGGCCGCGTCGGCGCGGAAGTAAGTCTCAAAGTGCAGCTGGTCGCCGCGGCCGTTGAAGGACGGCGACAGGAAGCCCTTCTCGTCCACGTACACCTCTCGGATGTGTTTTCCCGCGGCCTCGAGCTGCTGCATTCCGCGCTCCGTCAGCTGCTCAGGTGGCACGATGTACGCCTGCATGTTCTTGAGGTTGCTCGGACAGTGCTTCTTGACCGTCGGGTTCGGCGCACGGCTGCCGTGACGGCTGAGCGAGATCAGCAGCACGAGCTCCGAGTCATCAGTTGTCGCCGGCGCCTGCTCGGCCCGAAGGTTCTCCGGCTCAGCCACGATGAGTGCCGAAATTGCGGCCAGCACAGCCAACAGCGTCGGAAGAACGCGCATCTTGCTGCGCGAGGTGGAGAGATCGACTGGTCGCTGTCGCTGGAGGCTGCCAATGCCGAAGTGCGAGCGACCACCGCCCGTCCGAGCGCTGCCTCAAAGCCTCAAAGAGAGAAGCCCCTGCGACCGATCGGTCCCTGTCGCTTCTCAGCGCCGGCCACCGGCGGGAAAACGCTTAGAACCGAGGAAAGACGTTGGTTGGCGCGGCGCATGGGGTTCTTTTTCCTCGCCGCGCGGCTCCCGAAGCGCCACCAACGCGCGTCTCGCGACTGCTCGAGCCCCGCGGCTGTCTGCGGGCTCTCAGACGCCGCGAGACACGGACCCACGCGCCGCATTTGGCGCCTGGAAACGCCCGCTCGACCGCCATCTTCGTCTCCCAGTCGCTGCCATGAACGCTCCAGCAGAAACCGCCATCAGAATCCGCGTCCTTTCAAGATCCGTTTCCCAAATCCAATCGTCCATTTCTCGTATTTACGGATATGCAGCTCTTCGTATTCCGTAAACAAGCGACTGGCGAACGACATGGCCATCAATTGGTGATCGACCGATCGGTCGCTGGACGGCAACGCATGGAGGCGACGCGGCTGTACCCGCAGGCGCCGCCGGCGGTGCTCAGCAGGGGTTTCACGGGCGCCTTGACGCTGCCGGCGCCCGACCGTGTACCACTGGAGCCGGCGGTGCTGGATGACCCGCGGCTGCGTGCGCGCCGAGCCGTCGCGGTGGACGCGGTCGGCGCGCTGCGGCTGCACGTGCGCAACCGCGAGGGCTACGCGTTCCTGCGGCCGCGCGTCGACGCCAAGATGTACACGAAGATGAACAACAACTCGATCGGGTGGATGAAGTTCACCAGCCAGGTGGGCTACTTCCTGCGCAGCACCAACGCCTTCGTGCCCGTCGAGCTCGTCGCGCGACGGCTGCTCGAAGAGGACCAGCTGCAGCAGCGCGAGGGACCGATCCCCAGACGCCAGAGCAACGCGATTGCCGGCGCGGGTCTCGGGCCGGGCGCGCCACATGTCGTCTTCTTCCCGACCGGCAAGATCTTGCAGCAGGCGCGCGCGTTCTTCGGCTCCGACGACGACGACGCGCACCCGAGCGGCGGGTTCATGAGCAACGCCGTCGAGACGGGCGCCGTAATCCGCCAGTTCGCCGTTATGGGCAGGACAAACGACTACCGGCCGCTCGGCGCAGAGGACGTCATGGTGGCGGCGCGCGGCGAAGCCAACTGCACGATTCTGTCCGTGGCGTTGCCGTCGGGTGGCGACCTGAGACCTCGGATGCGCCGAAAGACCAAGCTGCTGTTCTCAGAGACGGTGAGCCACATTGGCGCGAGCCCACACACAGAGACCGAGCTTGCGTTCGTGACCAGCGACGGCGTTGTGCACTGCTGGGAGTCGGAGGGCGGGCTTCAGGTCGTTGAGCGCGACTACTCGGCCAGGTCGCAACAGATTCTCCGGTGCGAGTATTCGAGGTGCGTTTCCGTCGCAATGTGTTGGTGTCGTTACTCCGTGATAGAATTTGAGGCGGCTTACACTGCTCGGTGCTGTTCAGTCACCCCCGAGTTCTCTGGACGGCGTCCAAGGAGATTGTTGCAGTGACAGATCTTCGTGCTTCGACGTCCACGACACACACACCAATCAAACTGTTTGATATCAGCGGGATTTCGTCGCCACTCGCCGAAATCTATGACCTCAAGCGCCGATCCAGGTAAGCTAGCACTCTCCGAGCATCATCTCGCTGTACTCAACCATCGTCAGCTCACCACGAACACCTCATCACACGGACAGGTCGTCTTTCCAGTTCATCGTTGCCTCTGGCTTGGCGACGGAGATCATCGATACACGAATGGCGCGGCTGCCGTTGATTTCGTGGAATCGAGAGCAGCCGGAAGAGGCGGAGTCGATCAAGTTTGGCGCCGTCGAAGAGATCGACATGTCCACTGAGAGCTGCGGCGACCGGGGCGGTGTCCTAACCATATCGAGTCGGCCGAAGGTCGCCACGCTGTTCCCATTCGAAAAGAGTCAAAAGCGCGCGCGTCGGTGCCCGACGCTGTCGCTGCAGTCCCTCCGCTACAATGACGACGATGGCGAGCGTGCGGACGCGTCTGGGTCGCAGTACGTTACATCGGATGCGCCGCTGGACTTGCGACTGGAGGATGGTGGTGACGCCACTCACCTCATGGGCATCTTTCCGCTCCGAGACGACGCCGAGAGCAATGGCGCGCGTGTGTACCAGCTCAACACCCTCGGGGACCTGTACTCCCAGCGCATTGTGTGGTCGTCTGGTAGCAAGACCAAGCCTTACGCCGCTGCAATCCAGCCAGAGTACGTGGTCACAGTCACACGGTGGATGGAAGACTCAAACCTCTAACTCCGTTCTTGTGTGAACACTAGCTTGCCATGCGGTGTCGCCGCTCAAGGCAACCCCGACAACCTTCATCGCCTGAAGCGGAAGCTCCCGATTCCAGTGGACGCTGTCATCCCGGAGTATCCAGCGGACGCCTTGGACCAGTTCAACACCATCAATATGAAGTTTTTGCTCAGCAAGTACCCGCGCGTGAAGCCTGAAGAAGACCTGGGAGCGAGCAAGACATTCCATGGCATCAACGACGACGAAGAAGGCCTCGCCGACGACCTCCACCGGGTGTGCCAGCCGTCAGCCACGCTGTTCCAACTGCACCGCTACGTGACCGACAAGGTCGGCGTGCTGTGCTCCAGCCGTGACCTGCTGCGCTTTCTGAGTGCGCGGGCCGAGTTCTCCATTCAGGCGGCGCAGCACCGGAGGATTCGCCCTCGGAGGTTCCGAGTCGTGAACGCTTGCGACCCGGCGCAAGGCAAGAACCGAGAGCACCAGAGCCGGGAGGACCCGCGGCTGTCGACCTGCAGCTGCTCGACGGTGTCATCGCTGTGGCCATGCGAGTCGCTTGCGTGCATCCTACCGCACGCGCTGGTCGTCAGCAGCCGGATGAACGGCGTGAACATCGAGGACGTGCTGCCCGAGAGCAGGCGTCGCCCCGTCCCGTCACCGCACTACGCGCAGGTCCTCATCGCGGCGAGGGCGGCCTTCAACCAGTTCGAGCCGGCGGACTGACCGCTAATTGGCCACGCAGGAAACCATGAAGTGCTCGAGAAGCGCATGTTCGCCTGTGGATTGGTGCAACGCGGTCAAGTGTCTTATCAACGTTACGCCAATGACTTGACGTCGTCTGGCGGTGGTTATCAAAGACTATCGAATTGAACGATCGAAATTCAAACGATCGAAATTACTTGGTGGCGTGGTGACGGACCGAAATCCTTCCCACCCACGTTGCATGGAGACCCGCGTCACCCTCGATCAAAGGCAGCAATCCTCCCGAGACCCATCCGTCTGGCAGCGAGCAGTTCGAGGATGTTGCGGGCGGCGTTGACGTCGCGGTTCCAGAAGTTGGCCCTGCAAGCACTGTTGGCACAGCACAGGACATTTCTGTTGTTCCGCAACTCGAACTCGCCATCGTCGTTGGTGGCAAGCAGACGCGCCTTCTCCAGAGGACGGTAGCACAGCGAGCACAGCTTGCTGGTGTTGTACTCGTCCATTGGCGGCTCCACGGTCGCTCGTCTCTGGAGGGCTC
>JAADYH010000407.1:0-21764 GCA_023338125.1 Phytopythium aichiense | reverse complement strand
TGCGTCGCACCCTCCCAGCAATCACTGCCGTCGCAAGGTTAATCTTTCCCGGATCAACGCCAATCAGCACTTGAGGCTGATATGCGTCCGGCAGTCGACGGTTCTCCTCAGCGTACATGTCCTCAGTCTCCTGGGCTTGCCCACTCGTCTTCCTTCGCTTCTTGCGAGGAGAGATCTTGTTCGACGATTGCGATGGCGAATTTTTTTCGACATTAGTGACACGCTTCGTCGTATCATACGACATTGAATTAGCGGTTCTGTGTGCATTTTTCTGGGAATCAAGGGGTATGTTCGAACGACGTGCATCTGCCACCGACAGGCGAGTGTAGGGAACAAGCACTTGGCCAACATCGATGACTCCGCCAGCTTCATCAAACTTGAGGTCCATGGAACAAAGAACAATGAGCCAGTCGCTCTGTTCTCTGGATCCCGCAAGCTCACTCATATCGAGGAGAAACTGCATGATCGCACCCGACGACGCGAGGTTGGATTCACCAAGCTGCTCCAAGAGTCTCCACTCGTCGCTAGCAACAAACCATGGTCGAGACGCTGGTATCACTTGATATGGGCCTTTCAGGTCTTCGGGCGAGATGAGTTCACCATGTCCGTGATCCGACTGGTGAAGAGCGTTGAGGATCACCACGCCAAAAGTCTGAATGTTCGATGCCATCGCGTCGGTCGATTCGTCACCACACTGAACTTGATCATCACCTCCATGCCTCGAACCGTCGTCATTGTCGTCGTCGCTAGGCGTCAATTCGTGGATAGATGCCAAGCTCACGCCAAGCAACACTGCCTTGCCTCCAAACTCTGAGCAGTACACACTTCCCGTATCGAGACGCTCCCTCATAAGTCCTCGCTCGTGCAGGTACTGCAGACTCAGCACGATCTCATGCAGGCGCTTCCACACGAGCTTCCGATCTGCCGTCTCTGCGATGTACTCATGTAGCGATCGAACCTTCTCGTGGACGATGAACGGGCGGCTGCCGACGTGGCATGCGCCGAGGTACTTGGCGATTTGCGGGTGATTCAGGCCATACCACACTCTCACGTCCTTGATCAAGCGCGTCTGGTCCATATCATCCGGGAAAAAGAGGTCGTTTCCCCACCGCGAGAGGACAAAGGTGCTGCTGAATTCGAATGGTCGAACGAACCACGCCGGGAGTGCCACCACCACCATGCCCGAGTGCTGCGACACAAAATCAAAGACCTCCATCGTCGTCTGCGTCTCCTGAGTTGTCAACGCACCGTCTCCACGCTCTCCGTGCTTGTCGAGTGCGAACTTGAGCAGCGTCAGCACCCCTTCTTGCTGCATCTCGCTCTCAATCTCGCCGATAACTCCCGCGCCGAACGAGTCAACCCCCTGGTCCTCCTTATCATGGGCTCCATCAACTGCCCGGCGAACCGCCATCACCAACTCAGAGTAACGCTCCATGCGGGCATCTCGCTCCTCTTCCAGTGCTGTCTTCCACTCCTTCAGTGCTTTAGGCTCGTCCACGCCGTAGAGAAAGCTGACCGTGTCGAGCAACCCGTTCAACCGCTGCAGCTGGCGAATGTAGTGGCTAGTCTGCGCGAGTCGCACCAGCACCAACGACTGCTCCTCGTACGACCGCAGCTCGTCGCGCATGCTCTCGGCGCTCAGCAGGAGCCTGAACAACGAGTGATCCAAGTCGAATAGGTTCTCGACGTACCGCCGGAAGTGGCAGTAGCGCGCGGCGGTGTGGTCTCCGAGGCGGTGCAGGCGTCTGCACCGCTTCAACTTCCGTCGCGAAGTCCCATCGGTCATCGCTCACCGTCATCTCCGCGTCGGCGTCCATGCCTCCTGCAGGAGCTGCTTCACCGCCTCTCAAGTTGTCTTTCACCCAAACCACGGCAAGGGGCGAAGTTCTTCTCTGCTGCTGGGAGGGGAAAGCGGGACTGGCGGCTGCACTTCCAACCGCAGAGTGACCGCGCGGGTTCCTGACTTCATTCTGGGCGGTATCCTTTGCTCGTCTTGAGACGCATCCCTCCACAACAACGCAAGTCGATCTTCTCGGATAGAGTCCGCGTTACGGTAGAAATACCATCCTAACGACTGGATTGGCCACTACCGTTAGAAATAGCGTCGAATGCTTCTCAATCCCAAAATCCCAATCCGCAAAAAGCGCGGGAAAAACGCACTCGAAATGGAGGCCGCGCCACCACCGCCGCCGATACCACCGCCGCCGATACCACCGCCGCCGATACCGCCGCCTATGCAGCCGCCGACGCTCACGTGCAGGTGCAAAGTGTCCCGGTGTCCGGTGGAGGACTGTCTGCGCTGCAGCCGCTGCGGGTGTGAGCACAACGGGCGGTCGATGGCGGGCAGGAAGCGCGGGCGGAGCAAGAGGACGGACGCCCTGGACGCCAAGAAGGCACGCGTGGGGTCGACGCTTGGCCTGCGCAAGCTGCCGCCCGTGACGTACGTCGAGTCGTCCGAGAGCGAGTCGGAGGCCGAGCGCGGGGACGAGCGGCCGCGCAAGTACTGGGAGCTGCTGCGCCTGCTCGGGTTCTCGGACGACAAGATCCACCGCGTGCGCAAGAACATTGGCGGCGCCGGCATGCGCAGCGACCGCGGCTTGTGGGACGCTTCGCGCGGTGACCGCAGCAGCTACGAGCGCAAGGCGCGCGGCGTCGTCATGGGCCTGTACGCGGACGCGCTGCGGAGCGTGGCCGAGGCCGTGTGCGGCCCCGAGGCGGCCGCGGCCTCGCTCGAGGTCTTCAAGAAGCGGCTCAAGCTGGACAAGGACGACGCGGACGTGGCCAAGCAGGTGGTCGCCGACGCTCGGAAGGCGCTGCTGGTTCCCTGGGGCCGCCTGCTCGCGGCGTCCAAGAAGGGCACCGTCGAGCGGCGGGTCGTGCGCGCCGTGCTGTGCCAGACGATCTCGGCCTCGGAGCTCGCCATGCTCGAGGACGCCGTGCCCGGGTTCTCCGTCAGCCGGTCCATCTTCACCAAGAGCAGACAAGACTTCGACCTGCTGTGTGAAGACGGCGTGCTCAACGAGGACCGCACCACTCGCACGCGGTTCGACCCGACGGCCGTGGACAGCGCCATTGACGCGCTGCTGGAGCACCAGAACGTGACGTACGTGGCGTTTGGAGAGAAGCGCTTCAAGGTGGACGGCGCCGTGGTGGCGATCCCATTAATCCATCGCAAGCGGCCCGTCCAAGACATCTACGACGACTACAAGGCGGTGCTCGGCGACACCGTGGTGTCGAGGACCACATTCTACCGTCTCAGCCGCCTGATCACGCATGGTGGCATGACGTCGCGCGAGAGCGATACGGACGCACTCACTGGCGCGCTGTTGGACGACAGCGTCGCTCGACTGGTTCGGATCGTCTCGGATCATCTTCCGGCGGAGAGCGGGCTTCTAGCAGAGAAGCTTTTGGTCGTCAAGGACTGGCTGCGACACAGCTTTTGTGATCAAGGCAACGCCAGATCAGCAGGCTGTCCACGGCATGACGCGTCGTTTCGATTGTTGAGCGCGTCGCCAAGAGATGCCGAGTTGCGGGCAGTCACCTGCACTCCTTGCCTGAATATGTACACACTCCAGGCACACATCATGCAGCGCCTGAGTGAGAAGCAGGCGGGGCCTCTGGCAATCAGCGTTGTCGACGACTGCTTCCACAAGATGGACATGTTCATGGGCTACCAGCTGCGCGTGCTGAACCAACAAACCGCGGTGAACGAACTGTTCGAGCAGATGAGGTTTAGGTGCGAAATGGCTCGCGCCGGCAGTGACGCACTCGTGGTGATCGACTTGAAGCGCAAGGTGGCCCCAATGTGCTATGGTGGCAAGCCCGTTGAACCCGGCAATACCTCAGGCATGAGCTGGAATAGCGTGGTCGTTCGCTTCTGGTCGATGGAGGCGTCCGAGGATGGGAAGCCGGTCGAGATGAACGTCTACTTCGACCACATCACCGAGAAGATTCATGACAAGACAGCAGTGATGGCTCTGATCGAAGCAGTTATCGTTTCCGTCAAGCGTGATCTGCCTCAGATCACCTCGATCGCGATCCAGTGTGACAATGCGAGCTACTTCCAGAGCTCTCTCTTGGCGGTGCTGCTGCCCGTTCTTGGCGCGACGAACGGGCTTCGAGTGTCGCGGTTCATTCACACGGAGTCGAGCAATGGCAAGTCTCTTCTCGACGCACACTTCGCGCGTGCCATGAAGAAGGCTGTCTCGTGGGTGCAGCTTGGAAACGACTGCACGAACCCGCAACACCTTGTCGAGGCCCTTGCCGCAGACCACGGACTCCCTAACAGCGTCGCCCAACTTGTCGAGGTTGACTTTTATAAGGCAGAGGAGGTGGTACAGCAAGCGGCACCAATCGAGACTGCCTTCTCGAAGATCGTCAGAGTGGCCAACGATATTGTATATGACTACCCACTTGTTGGCTCCAGTCAGGATCCAACAGCGTTCTCAACTTCCCCAAGCTACACTCTCCGCGCCTTCTCGTATTCTGGCATCGGCGCTGGCATCGAGGTTGAAATCCACCCTCAAGAAGGACGTTGTGTTGCGAAGAACGCTGCTGAGGGGGTGGCGGAAGTGGTGGCGTATTCCGAGCTTGAAGACGAAGATATTGACGATGGTGATGACCTCGCCGGTTCGTTGGAAGATGAAACTGTAGACGAGAGTGAGCTGGACGTCGACGATGAAGGCGAGACGGGCCACGAGGTTGTGCTTCCGAGCACAATCGTCGGACGCGTGACGCGGGCCAAGGTCGCTACAATCGCGCAGGTGCGGCTTCGAGAGCACAGGTGGAAGGCGACCGCCTCGACGACGTTCCTGCCGATCACACGGTCGGCCTTGCAGCCACGCGCGGAGGACGAGAAGGACATCGTCGCGTACACCAAGCGGTCGCTGCATGGTCGCCTTCTTTCTGGTCGCTTGAACGCCTTCTCCTCGACGACGCTCCCCGCTGAAATGGTGCGGCTGTGCGACGGCCTCGCGATTCAGGTTGAAGCCCTGAAGCCGGTAGTCCACGCCGGTAGCGCTCGGCGCTCGGCGCACACGAACCCGTATGGCGCCAAGTACCTTACCGCATTCACGGGTGACATCGGGGAGATCCTCACGTCCGGACAAGTGATGAGGCGAGGCAAGCAAGCGTCGGCGCGCGTGTTGGAGGAGCTGCAGTACAAGTACCCGAACCGGTACGACCTGCCTGGGGAGCACGACATCCGCGCCGAGATGGCCAGGCGCCACAATCTCGTCGTCAGAGTGCCTCCGCCCAAGGAGAACCGGCGCAAGCAACGGCAGCCACTGACTGCTGCTCCTACACAACCCGCATCGAGCAACAGTGAGAAGTCGACAGGGGCAAAGCGCCGAAACAAACTGGCAGTCGAGTACTCAGTCTTCCTGGAGGGTCTCGTCGCCGGCATGCCGAGCGTCAAGCCATTGGAGGCGCTGGAAGCCTTCCGCGACAAGTTCCCCAACGCGAGCGATGCGCCGGACGATAAGGTGAAGGCCAAGGTGTCGAACCTAAAGACCAAAGCCTTGCGGAGGCGCTGAGCGCTTCGCCACCATGTGCGGTGTCGATGAGCGTTGTCTGTTGCTGTTTCTCAGTGTTGGGTTTGAAGTGCTTCCAGGCATTGTCAGTCGCTGTGAGTCAAGAAGAAATGGTATAAGCTCAACGATGAACGAAGTCTCCAGCCCTAACATGCCGTTTGCCGGATCATTCAACACTTATTACCTCTGGCGGGCGTGACACACCGCGCCGGCGCTCTAATAGTACGTGTTGTTCTCGATCCAGCCGACCGAGCGCTTGATGCGACCAGTGCGCATGTCCACGAACGTCCGCGACGTCTTGCGCAGCATGAACTTGCGCATCTCGTCGTAGCAGAAGATGAGGAGCGAGAATGGCAGCGCGCAGAACCAGTGCGTCAAGCGGATCGACTCGGTGCGGAACACGTCCTGCAGGAACCCGAGGTAGCAGAAGGCGATGCCCACGATCGTCTCGAACACCATGCCCATGTTGAGCACGCTGTTCTCCATGCCCTGGTCCGTGATCGACAGCAAGCGCGTGCGGCACACGAGGATGTTGGCCCACTGGGAGACGATGATCGCGATGAAGTACGCCGTCTGCGTCACCGCGAGAGAGCGCTCCTGCATCATCCGCGACATGATGTTCACGTGCGTCGTGTCATCGCCCACGCGCGTGAACCCCGCGCGGAAGTCGTTCAGACAGTTGTCGCCCGAGCACGCCGGCTCACTGCTCTCCTGGATCACGTCGAACATGAACGCCGTGTTGTACACGCTGCTAGACAACTCGAACGTCGACGACGTCTTGTTGCCATCCGCGTCGACCAAGTTGACGACGGCTCCTTGGAATGCATCCGTGCCGGCGTTTGGCGCACTGACCGACCCGCCCGTGTCTGTGCTGCTCGTGATACCATACACTCCGATCGGTTGGTACGTCATGAACACGTCGCTGACGAGCTTCGGGTCGAAGCCGGTGGCGCTCGTATCGCTCACGTCCCACCACAGCCAGTGCTTGTTGAAGAAGTGCGAGCGGCGTGCACGCATCGGCAAGTACGGGCGGTAGCCTTCTTCCCAGGCGGCTTGCATGGCCTGATACGTGACGACATCTTGCCCCGCAGTATAGTCGTGGTACGAACTGACCTTCTGGCGATCGAAACCGGTTGGCTTTGAGTTCGATCCCTTGAAGTTGAACAGAGGGAACTGGCAGTCCTGGATCTTGCCGTCATCGGCGGCGCTCCAAAACACGCGAGCATCGTACACGGAGCCTCCGGTTGGGATGGTCGCATTGTAGTCACTCTCGCATACCGGCTCCTCGCTCAGACCCAACGACGTCCACTCGCCATTGTCCTTGTGTCGGCCGCCGGGAGTGCAGAATTCTCCACCAGTCGTCTTGCACCACAGCACTTGCGTCCCGAAGCGAGAGTCCAGGCCAAGTCCCGGGAGAACTGACGGCGGGTACCCGTAGTCATTCATCACCGTGTAGAACGTGAACATGCCGGCAGCCGCTTCGATGATCCCGATCTGCAAGTACGAGAAGAAGATGAGCTTCTTGGTGACCAGGCGATCCACCGCGGCATTACGCGGTGCACGCGCCATGATGTCGCTCTCCGCTGTCTCGTATGCCATCGAGATGGCCGGCACCATGTCCGTTCCGAGACAGATTGCGAGCATCAAAACCGTCGTCAGCGGAAGCGGGATGCGGAGGATGATGTTGAGCAGGAACGGCACCAGCTCCGGGATGTTGGCCGCCAGCGCGTACGCAATCGACTTCTTCAGGTTGTCGAAGATGATGCGTCCTTCTTCCACGCCGCTCACGATCGATGCGAAGTTGTCGTCTAGCAGAATCATGTCGGCCGCCTCCTTCGACACTTCCGAGCCCATGATGCCCATGGCGACACCGATGTCAGCCTTCTTCAGCGCGGGGGAATCATTCACGCCATCTCCTGTCACGGCCACGATCTCCTTGCGGCGCTGGCAGTTCTCGACGATAATGAGCTTCTGCTGCGGCGACGTGCGCGCGAAGACGATCTGGGAATGGTCCAGGATGCGATCCCATTCTTCTACTGGAGTATCAACGCTGATAGTCCATCCAGGAACAACAATCGCTGGAGCCGTGGACGGGTCCTCCCAGCCAATGTCACCCTTTTCGAGGTTGCGACTGACATTCCCCTCCTCGACGTCCTCCATCGTCGGTCCCCACAGAATGCCAACCTTGTGCGCAATCGCCTTCGCTGTCACAGGGTGGTCGCCCGTCACCATGATCACTCGGATGCCAGCGGTCTTGCACTTCTCCACCGCAATCGGCACTTCCGGGCGAGGTGGATCGATGAGTGCCATCAATCCAATAAAGCACAATCGCTCTTCAGCATTCGGGTTCGGAGTCGGGATCCGGTCGTAGTCCACATTCGTTTCACCAAGCGGGAAGTTCGGGATGTCCGTGTTGAAACGGTACCCCAACGGGTACTTTTCCGGGTCAAGGATCTTCTCCGCAAAGCCAAGGACACGCATACCGCGCTTTGACAACTGCAGCTGCAAGTGCTCGATTTCTGCCAGCCGACCAGCCGTGAGCTCCACCTCTTCGCCATTCAGCAAAACGGTGCCACAACGCGAGATGATGCGTTCAGGAGCACCCTTCATCACCAGAAGGAGCGGCTGGCTGTCGTCGTTGTTCTGCTTGTGAATCGAGACCTGATACTTGTTCTTGGAGTTGAACGGGATCTCCTTGATCTTCTGGTTGGCGTTACGGAACTCGACGACGTCGCGCTTGTCTTGACAGAACTTGATCATTGCCGACTCGGACGCATCACCAATCGTTTCCCAGTTGATCTTGCCACCCGTTCGTATTGGGACGGGCGACCCGCGGCTCACAACCACTGATTCTCCGGTTCCGGACATGATCTTCTCGAACTTCGAGTCCTCGTCGAAGACAGCGTTGTTGCACAGCGTTGCGCAGCGCTGCAAGTGCTGGAACGACACGTCTGTCAACGAGTAGCTGCCCACCGGCGTGATGGAGCACTCTGCGTCCCAGATAGCGTTGTCGTACACGATATTCGCAACTGTCATGACGTTCTGCGTGAGCGTGCCGGTCTTGTCGGAGCAGATGCACGTGGTGCTGCCCAGCGTCTCGACGCCTTGCAGATTCTTGACGAGCATGTGCTTGCCAGCCATTCGCGTGGCCGCCAGACTGAGGCAGACCGTGACGGTTGCGAGCAATCCCTCGGGGACATTCGCCACGATGACGCCGATCATGAACACAAGGTTGGAAATGACCGGCGTGCCGATCACGAAGCCGACGACGAGGAAGAAGACGCCAATGATGACAGCCACGAGCGCGATAATGCGCACGAAGTGGTCAATCTCCCTGCCGATGGGCGTCTGCTCGACGCTCGTCGACGTCGCAAGCTTGGCAATGCGACCCATGACGGTCCGGTCACCGATGTTGACCACGAGTCCCTTGCCCGTGCCCTGCGGAATGAACGTGCCAAAGAAGCACAGGTTCTTCGTCTCGAGCGGGTTCTCGTCCGTGCACTCTGGGATGCGCTTGAGTGGCTCGGGCTCGCCCGTGAGCGACGAGTTGTCGACCGTCATGTCGTCTGAGCACTCAATGAGGCGCACGTCCGCGGGCACCTTGTCGCCGCCCTTGAGCACCACGAGGTCGCCCCGTACGAGCAGTGAGGCATCGATCTTCTGCGACTTTCCCTCGCGCACGACCGTGATCATGGTGGGCATCATGCTCTTGAACGACTCCATGAGGTTGTTCGACTGGTAGTTCTGGTAGTACGAGAAGGAGCCCGTGATGAGCACGACGAGCGCGAGGATGATGCCCAGGTAGAGGTTGTCGGCCGAGTACTGGATGGCGTAGCTGACGAAACACATGACGGACCCGGCCCAGAGCAGCAGGCAGAAGAAGCTCGTGAGCTCGCGCCAGTACTTGATCCACTCGGGCGTCTTCTTAGGCGGCGTGAGCTGGTTCAGCCCCTCGACTTCGCGCCGCATGTCGACGTCCCCGAGCGTCATGCCGTGCTGCGCGTCCGTCTGCAGCTCGGCCGCCAGCTCCGCCACGCTCATCTTGTGCTCCGTCATGACGAGCTCGCGCTTGGCGTCGTCGGCGTCGCCTACCGCCGGCGCCGGTGCGGGCTTGGCGGCCGCCGCCTTGGCGCTGCGGCGCCGCTGCTTGCGGCTCTCGATACGCTGGCGCATCTCCTCGGTCGCCGCCACGATCTCGGCCGACGACCGCACCGACGACCGCCGCCGGGGCACCGCCGGCTCGCCGTCCTCCATGCGCGCGTACGCCTGGCGCGGCGTCGCGGGCGCGTCGGTCATCATGTTGCCTGGACCTGGAGGATTCCTGACTGCCGACGCGCTTTCTTCTAAGCGGAAGGCGCGCTTGGTTGCGCCTTGAGGGGAAAGGCGAGCGCGACTCGGCGACCACCACGAGGGGGGAGAAGCCTGCTGCGGAGTAGAGCGGTTGGACACGAGTGGAGCGGGAGGAACGTCTGGAGTGTGTGGACCGGAGGGCGAGTTGCTGAATGGAAGTGGAGGCGGAGAACGCGAAGTGAACCTACGTGGTTGGGACAGGGAGCAGCCCGCGCATCTTTACGGGAATCCACTGGCGCTCACTATGGTCATAATAGTGTCCACAGTGGCGGTACAGCACGGACAGATTCGCGTCGTTGAAGTTGACGGGACGGGGTGGGGTGACCGAGCATACAGAATCGAAGGTGAGTGGACCACATCGAGTGGTTGGCAATCAACCTGCCTGCCAAGCAGATCCTCCCTGCGCTGGCAGGTCTGGGTGAGTGAATGGCTGGGAGGGCAGCCTGGTTGCTGAACACGGTCATACCACGGTCTGCACTCCCTCGACCGACGAGTCGTCGCGTTGCGGCCGGTCCTGCCGTGCGCACACCACCCCTGCACAGGTCCATGCATGATGCATTCAAGACCACAGGTCGAGTCAGTCGAGTGTCCTGCTTGGCCAATTCGACGTGTCTTTGAACGGGGAGCTGCATAGTCACGCTCTAATCGATTCGCGGTCGAGTGTCGGCTGAGCGACCACAGAGCAAAAGGAAAGCGAGACAAGCTGATGATTTCCTTCAGTCGCGGCACCGCTCAAGTGGATACTCTTGCCTTTTGTATGTCGGCGGGCCATCGCAAAAGACTCGTGTGTGCCTTCTTTGCCGCCCACTTGACGTTTGTATGCAGCGTATGTCCAACTGTATCAACCCCTCGTCTCAAGATGGCGAGACCAGCCATGCCTCTCCACTCGCCAGCTGCTCGATCCCATCATCGATCCCATCGTCGATCCAGGCGAGCAGCTTACGCTGCCACACCGCTGGCGGCCAGCAGGTCGAAGTCGTCAAAGTCGCTCGAGTCGCGGTCGCTGGGACCGATCGGGTCGAAGCTCGCGAGCAGCAGCCGCGTCTGCAGCTGGTGCTGCTGCTCGGAGCGAGAATCGAACACGGATGCGGGCTCGCTGGCTTGCTTCTTCCTGCCGCGGAACCGGCGGCGCGTGGCGGCCTTGGGGGCCTCCAGCCGCTGCCCAAGGCGCCGGCACCGACACGAACCGTTCTCCGTGAGCAGTGTGGTCGACTCGGACTCGACGATGGTCATTTCCGAGCGGTGATGCGAGGAATGCGCTTTACTCGCCGTCGATCGCCCGCCAGTGCCGCGCGAGTGGTGGCGCGAGCGGCGAGGCGAGGAGCTGGTCGTGGTCTCCCTTTCGATGGTCGCGCCTGTGTTCTCGGCGGTGCCTCCGACCGTCGTGCCCGCGAACGGTTGGCAAAGGTTGATGTTGTCGTCGTCGAAGAAGTAGACAGCATTCGAGTTCTCGAACGGACGCGAGTGCTTTTGATGGTGCAGCAGCCCGGCGTCCATGAGAGCGTTGCCCACGCGCAGCGCCTCGCCCGTGGACCGCACGTAGTTGAGGCGCTGCATCTGCTCGACGCCTTGCTCGCCCGAGAAGCTGTGCTCGATGCCCGATGCGTGCGGCTCGGCGTCTGGCTTGCCCACGAGCGTCACATCTTCAAAGTCGCCGATCATCTCGGCGGCGAAAGCAGCGCACACCTCTTCCTGGATGCCCTCTAGGATCGCCACGAGATTCTCCGCCGACGGACGCAGCCTCGCGTTCTCCTGCCACGAACTCTCCATGAGCGCACGCAGCCTCGGGTGCACGTCCGCGTCGCACACTGGGCGGTGGCCGCTCGTCACAAGCTCAAACACGCGGAAGTGGTTTCCGTTCGCGGCTGGGTACTTGTCTTCGCCGGGGTGAAGCACGTCCCACATGGTCATCCCGAGCGAGAACACGTCGGCGGCTTCTCCGTACGCGGCGACCCCCGCGCGGCCGTTGATCACCTCTGGTGCCATGAAGTCGACAGTCCCCTTCACGGTCATGGTCGGACCGATATCGGCCACCACAACCTGAATGTCCACTGCACTCATGCGCTCTCCAGCGCCTTTGACATCGCTCAGATCGCTCGTGTGGCGCACCAGCTTCCTGTTGCTGCGCGCGTGTTTGACGTCGTTGCTGTTGGTCGCGACCTGCTCGCGCGGGAGCGGCCGTGACTCTCCAAAGTCCGTCAGCTTGACGGTCCCCTCGCGGTCCACCAGGAAGTTGGCCGGCTTGATGTCGCGGTGCAGGAAGGCCGGTCGGAAGCTGTGCATATACGCGATGGAGCGCGCGGCGTCCAGCATGTAGGCGATGTTGATGAGCAGCTGCTGCCGGTTGTCCGACAGCTCGTGCGTGCTGTTCCGCCGTGCCATGGCTCCCATGACGTCCTCGAGGCTGCCCTGGCACAGCTCGGACACGAGGCAAATGGTCGGTGGACAGATGCACATGCCGTAGAAGCGCACGATGTTCGGGTGGTGGAGCGCGCCGCACAGGGCCGTCTCCTGCGAGAAGCCCGCGATGGTCTCGTCCGTGATCTCGACGGGCGTGTACACCTTGACAGCAACCGGCGTCGAGGATCGCAGCAGTCCGTTGAACACGATGGCGCTGGCTCCGGTGCCGATGCGCGCCTTGAGCTCGAGGTAGGCAAAGTCGATGATGAACTTGCGGTGCATCTCGATGAGCACGTGCAGCCCCTTGGACGAGACGCGCTCCTGGAGGCGGTTGCTCTGCTGGAAGAGCCGCTGGAGTCCCACGGCACGCTGGCCCATGCCGCGCCAGTGCTGCGTGTCGGCCACGAGCACGCGCCAGATTACGAGCGGACACATGGAGCCGCACAGCAAGTTGGAGTACGTGAGAATGAAGCCCGCCTCGAGCTTGTCCTGACGGAACAGGTCGTTGTACGTGAACAGCAACGCGTAGTAGACGTATGCGAACAGACAGAACTCGCGCAGTGTGCGCTTGCTGGCGCGGAGCGGCGGGCGGATCAGGATATACGTGTACAGCAGCAGCATGGGAGCGCGCGCGGTTGTGATGACGGCGTAGAACTCGGACTTGGGCCGGTACGTGGCCATGAACCAGGCCACAGGCAGTGTGTACGTCGCCAACACGAAGGTGAGCAGCAGCGACCGACGGAGGGCCGGGCCCGAAACGCTTTTCTGCAGCATGAAGACCACGACGCTGAGGAAGACGAACTGCCGACCGGAGTAGAACACTTCGGTCGCGAGCTTGGAGATCTCGTACGTGTACAGCTCGATGGCGAGCGCGACGCAGAAGAAGCCCGTGTACGTGCCGGTGGCGACGGCGAGCACCCAGAGCAGCGGCTCGAACGCCGGCAGGATGATCTTGCGCGCAGCCGACGCGTCGCCCCGCAGCGCCGAGCTGCGGTTCACGCGCAGGTACCAGATGAGCGCCACGCAGAGCAGGAACATAATGCCGTAGCCGGCCAGCAGGAAGAGCTGCAGCGTGTGGAAGCGCGACGTTAGGAACGCGATCATAGCGCGCATTGCCTGCACTTCAGCCGGACTCGGCGTGGACTCCGCTGCCGCCGCGGCGTTGGTGTTAGCAGCAGACGACATGGTCGCCTGAGGTACCGGAGGATGGTGCAGGAGGGCGGAAATGCGGTTGTGATGCGGCTCTGGAGGTCCGAAGACCTCGTCGACGGCGATGAAGCTGGAGAAGCGAGCCGTTCTTCCACGATTCTCTCCTGCTGACTTGGTCCGTAACGAGCGCCCGGACGTCCGGGATGATCGCGAACGAAACCGGAACGCGGAAAGAAGGCCGTGCAGGCTGCGAGAGGGGCTGCCGGCGCCTCGTGTGGCCGCGAACGGCCTCCGAGTGCTCCCGTTGCAGAGATCTCCGAGCGCAGAGCTTGAGAGAAGAAGATTTGGGTCGTGAACGTTGCTTAGAGCTCGAATATGGATGGAGCCATCGACTGACGGGTAACGGTCTCATGTTTGACTTGCTTCAAAGTCGTGTCAGGAATGATGTGCGTCTATTGGTTGATTTACAACTCGTTTGTACGACATGGTTGGTTGAAAACCAGTTCACGTGATCTGGTTGGAGGAAAAGCGTGTGGTTGAAGCGCGCCGATCTTGAAGCGACGCGGCGGGATCAGTGGAAAGCGCTTGACTCGGTTTCACTATGCACCCGCTGACTCTTTCCGCCTTTTGTTGGTTGGTGCGGATGAATTTATTTATGGAAGCCGATCGCGGCGCCGTGAGTTCTGAGCAGGCACGTGGGCCGTTCATCAGCGTCTGCTCAAGCGCTTGCCCCTCTGGTGGTGGCTGTCCTCCCCATCCACTGAGCACATGCTTGACCCTCTGGCGAGCATCCATCCGTCTCTTCATCCGTGTCCCCACGCCACCTCCCTTTCGATGGCGTTCGCCGGTTTTCGCTCCAGCGCGGAGTCCTTTGGCGCGCCAAATTCGAAGCGGAAGCGTGCGGTGGAGCGCTGGACGCCTCAGCACCTCACAGACGCGAGCTGGACCCGATTGTGGGCGATGACGAGCGCGCTAAACTGGCGCGTGGCATGCCTCAAACGCACCGTCATTGGAAATCAATCGGAACTTCTGACCAGCGACGTCTCATCCACTTCAACATGTTTCCTCCTTCCGGTCCACAAATCTTATATTTTTGGCATCATCGTTGTGGCCAGTGATGACGCAGAACCGTCGCATGCCTTGGGACCACCTTGTCGATGGATACCTGTCGTTGTGTGGAAGACCAACTTGTCGTTGAATGGATAAGGTCAGAGCGACTGTGGCGTTGCCGTGGCACGCGCTGGTTGCGCATTGTGGGCAGTCCCCAGACGAGTCGCTCATCGATCTTTCGGTCGCCGCGTTGTCTCGGCCGCTGCTGCTGTTAGTGTCCGAGGTGCCATATTGTCGAATGCGGCGAGAGTCAGTCAGTCCCTGGTGTTGATAGCGTCGAGAGGGCAATAAGCTGCGGGGAAATGCCATGCGAGGTGATTGGAGGCTTGCGCTTGAAGTGAATGGACTTCTGACGTCGATCGAGTCAGAGGTTGAGACATGTGACGGCATAAAAGCGAGAATTTAGCTGTCTATCCTGATTTGTGACAGTCCGATGCGATAATTTCAAGAAGAATCGATGTCTAGGCATGATGTGAGAATTGAGGGTACAAACCCTATTCTAAGGTCAGTCTCTAACCTCTAGCAACAAATTTGAAGACCTATTTCGAAACTGAGTATAACTCTAGGTATTGATTCCTATCTAGCGACCTCATGGATTCGGAAGTGGTTTTTGTGCAGCCAGCTGGCCAGTGAACCTGATCGTCTCGTCCAATTGTCAGCCGATCTCAAAAAATCACCCGAACGCGATTTGCGCGCCGATTTTCGTGCGAGATCTTCAGCTTTATTTGCGCTCGGTCCGTCCATTCCACTCGAGGCGATGCTGCATTTTCCTCACCGCCTCGAACTGCAAAGCAGGCTGAAAGCACTCTGTCGTCCGAGATTGGAGCAGACTGCTTCACATCCAGGGCCCACTATCGCCAGCTCGAAGCTGATTTGCGCTTCTCCACCTCGTGGTGTCGCTTTTCTTTTGTTCTTCGGAGAGGGGGGGAGATTTGAACCGAGGGTGTATCGGGCGGCCAAGTTGAAGTTGTTCCACTTCTACCCTCCGATTGGCCAAAAAGACCAACTTCAACTTTCTCCGATTGGCGATAAATGGTTTTGCGCTCTCCCATTGGCTAATTTTCGCGATCAAGCGAAAGGGTACGGGTCAGGACCGGAAGAACCAGCGACGGCCGCCAGCCACCCGGCCGCCCAGACCAAGAGTTCCTGCGACGACCACGCGCCTTCCGCGCGCTTCAAGTTGCTGGCTGCGTCATTCGCCAAGGCGCGTTGAAGCCCCGCGCCGAGAGAGAGAGAGAGAAGCTGCTGTGAGCCGCGAGCACAGGTGGGGTGACTTGGACTTTGTATGCTTTGGTCGCCTCCGCCAGTCGTTGTGGTGGCGGGGAGGGGCGATCGATCGCTGGCCCAGCTGGGGGGAAGCGGTTGGGGGACTGCCGACTCGACCCACCGCCATGTGTGTGAGTGAGAGACATACTGACGGGAATGCTTGGTGGCGGGTTGTGGTGTCTGCTGTGTGTGCAGGCCGGCCAAGTGTGGAAGGAGAAGGCAGGCAGGAGGAAGTAGCACCCGAGCAAGCGAGCGAGTGAGTGAGTGACTGAGTGCTTGTCTCCTCCCCTCACGTCCTCATTACGGACTCCTTAGTGAGACCGAGTGAAGGCGAGAGAGAGAGAAAGACATGCTCCTTTTCTGCATGGCGCGTTGAATGGCGCGGAGCTGACGCTGGCTGGCCGCTGGGCTCTTGACCTCGTGCGCCAAAGGGTTGGACTGGCTGTACTTGAAGCGCCCGTAGTCGAGAATCCGCCAACTTCAAACGCCTCGGACGGACGCGCGGCGGCTTGAAGCGAGGCACCAACCGACCGACGGACCGACCGACCCGGGACGACTGCTGAGGACAAGGCGGGAGCAGGACAAGGCGGGAAAAATAGCGGACAAGACGATGCTGTCGATGATGAACGCGAGCCCGCGCACGAGTCGAGACCTGCACGCCGCGGGCTCGGCCGCCGCGGCGGGAGCGGCCGCGGCCGACGCGTACGCCAACCCGGCGTTCTCGTCCAGCGGCAGCGGCAGCGACCAGGAGAACTACGCGCACGACGCGCAGGCGTTCGGCCTCCGCCCGCAGCAGCAGACGCCACTGCAGCAGGCGTCGGTGGCCAAGAGCGGGGACGCTGCGCGGACCAACCGACCCGAGCCGCGCGCGATCGCGGTCCGTGGACTCGCGCACGGCAGCGGCTCGAACTCGGCGTCGACCGGCCGAAGTAGCGGCGGCGCGCCGAGCAAGCAGACGGCGAATGCGCCGCGGAGGGAGAAGCGGTCGACAAAGTCCAAGTGCTCGCCCGGGCTGCGGAGCGGCAAGTGGACGCCCGAGGAGGAGGCGTTCACGAACACGATCATCCACTACTTCAAGCGCGGGCTGCTCGACATCGAGGACGGCACGTCGCTGCGCTGGTACCTGGCCAAGCGGCTGAACTGCGAGGCGATGCGCGTGACCAAGAAGCTCAAGGGCAACAGCTCGATCGGCAAGCAGATCTTCCGCGCGCTCGAGAGCTCGCCCGAGAACCGCATGGCCATCCTGCACGCCAAGGACGAGCTCGCCGTCCTGGAGAAGCACTTCCTCGAGTCGCTCACGGCCATACAGCCGCCATCTCTAATCAAACCGAGCGCCAACAACACTATCCGGCTGATTGGCCCGGACGGTGAGTCCCTGCAAGACGACGCCAACCTGCTGCTCCACTTCTTCGTCGGCGCTCACGACGCCGTCGACCCGGTGGACGGCGCCACCAAGCCAAGTGGGGCCAAGACGACCGCGGGGACAAGCAACATGAACCTCAACGTCGAGTTCAAGCTCGATAAGAAGCGGCCCTTCTCCAGCGTGAGTCCATCGACGAACCCCCCATCGTCGATGGCACCTAGCGAGTCGGTGGCGTCCCCGAGCAAGCGCCGCTCGGTCAAGATCGAGGACCTGATGGACTAGAGCGCGCGCACCCACACGTTCGCACCTGTCGCTGCTGTCGTCGTTTCCCCCTATTTAGATGACCAAGAGAGCTGGTTGGGCGTGTGACGAGCGCGCGCGGCGTTGGGCTGGGCTGGTTTGGGGACCGACGACGTGCTCGCCACTATTATCCAAAGAACCACCTGTGCCATACCGAAAGACCCCGAGCTGATGCGCGAGTTGGAGTCCCCATCGAGCCCACCGCAGCCCGTGCGCAGCCGGAAGTGCCCGTGGTCGAGTTTTGCGCCACCCGATCGATTATTCTTCGTGTCGGCGAGCAAGCGTCCTGCTTGCTTGCCTCACGTGCTGTACATGCTACCCCATTAGATCTCATCCAATACAAACGGATGTTGTGTTCCTCACCTCCGCGCCGCTCTTGAAAGTCGGGACCCAGCGTCGTGGCGCTTATCTTGGAGTCGGGAGCGCGCGAGGAGTGCTCGCCGTGGCGTATCCTCGCGCAGATACCCACGTCAGCAGCCATTTCAAGTTGGTGAGCGCGTACTTGAGCGCCTTGGTCCACTCGTTGTGCTTGTTGCGCAGATACAGCACGGAATACCCGCCGACGGAGTGCTTCGAGACCTTGTACGGCAAGCGCATCGACCGATCCCGCGCCTCCACGAACGAGACGAGCTGTCCAAGGCAAATGACCCACGCGCCGAGGCCCAGGTTGAGGTGAGACTCGGCAAAGTTGTCGTGGTCAGACCCGTGCAGCCGATACTCCATGCGCAAGTCGGTCGTGCGGATGACTTTGGAGAAGCTTCCCAATGGCACAAGCTTGAAGCTGTGGTTGCATGATCAAAGACGAATAGGATGAGTCGCTCGTTGCGTCAACCGATCCCAACAACAGCAACAACAACGACACGTACTCGGAGAAATCAAAGCCGACCACATTTGCCAGCGTCTGAAGGAGCAACGCGCACTCGCCCAGAGCAGCGTTGATCTCGTTCCACTCGACAGGCTGCGCAGTCGTCTGGCCGAGGCGGAACTGGTTGATCGTCCCGTAGACGCCACTGGCCCCGATCGTAAACATGTCGTTCAGGCTGTTCACGTACTTTGCGTTGGCGATCTTTGTCTCCGCGGCCTCGATCTTGGCGATTGCCATGTCCCGAATACCCCGGAACGCCTCTTCTTCCAGCTGCAGCTCGTTCAGCTCTTCCCAGAGTGACAGCTCTTCCTGGGCGAGAGCCTGCTCCTCCAGCTGCAGCTCCTGCTGCTGCTGCGCGATCTCCTCGCGCTCCTTCTCCATCATCGCCAGATTGTCCTCCAGCTCCTTTGCTTCTTGATCATACTGTCCGACACCGACGCATCGTTTTGTCTCCGTCAGGCTCATACCACCCACACGCAGTCTGCACGCGGTATGGGACTCACAAAGCGGACTTTGTCGACGACTGCATCGACTTCCTCGCTTCGAACGGACGAGCTGGACGAGTGCAAGTACCCTGCGAAACACCGCTTCTCGTAGCGTGCTAGCTCTGCTTGACTGTTCGGCCACCACAGCAAGTCCCGGTTGAATCAACTCGTCGACTCAGGAGGAAGGCGTCTTGGCGCCACGCTCGGGTGGTGCCACGAACCTGTCAATGAGGTGGAGCATGGCGTCGACGCACTCCTTGCACACTGGCGTTGTCACGGGTGCTCCGGCGCTGCAGACGGTCGTTAGGCGTCAATTATTACGTGATGAGCGTTCGCGGCTCTGAGCAGAGTCGGAGGACGTACCAGTGCGCGTGGTGCGCCGTCAGCAACTGGACTTGCCGGTTGAGATCCGCAAGTGTCGGCACGTCGAACGCACTGTCAGCCAGCTCGCTCCTCCCGCTCGTGCCTAGCACCCCTCGCAGTCCGTCACGCCGGTTGTTCACGGCGGAACCGCGCCGGCGGTGTTGCTGCTGTTGTTGTTGCTGCTGTTGTTGCTGCTGCTGGCGGAGCGACAGGTTGTAGCGTGCGCTCGCGTACAGGTCCTCCCCCAGCTCGTTGAACGCCTGGCCGCCGTCGTCGGTCCCCGGGAGACCCGCGAACCCGGAGGGCGGCGCCAGCTTCTGCATGAGCAGCATGCTGCGGGACGCGCTCGCCGTCGGCAGCAGCACGTACGACTCGCCCAGCACGGGCCCTGCGGCGCCGTCAGTCCTCGCACGCGCTCCGATCGGTAGGGCAGGACAACGCACACGCACCTGGCGCGTGGGCCGCCTCAACGTCAAGCACGCGCTCGCAGTGCTGGCAGCGCGGCATGACCTCGATCGCGTCCGTCCGTTCTTTCTCGGGTGACAATGGGGGGAAGAACAACACTTGCCTTCAAGAAGAAAAAGTGCACTGGATAGTTGGAGAGATTATCTGGATTTGGTCCAGTGTAGTTGGGATGCATTGCCGGCGTCGCTAGCGGGGCATGGCTCATTCATTGGTGAGCCACCACCTCGGCAACCTGCCGTTTCCCAGGTGCTTCACACCTCGATGAGATGCGTCCCACGCAGCTCGATCGGCAGCCCCTGGCATCGGCAGCCCCTGGTATCGGCAGCCCCAACAGCCTTGGCATCCATGACGGCCTTGAACTCATCGACAACCGAAGCAAGCCAATCCTGATTCGAATCAGACTCTGATCCAATTTGAGACTTTTGATTGGTCAATATTAAATCATTCCGCCCTTTATCCCCTACCCCTCACCCTCCCTCCTTTCATCCATCGAAACTCATGTTTTGCCCACCGCTGCGCGTCTCGATGCAAGACCAAGCAGTCGGCCAAGTTCCCCCCTTGAAGCAAGCGCCTCTCTGTCTGGCCAGGCCGTCACCTCTCCGCCCATGATCTACTACAGCAACCACAACCTGTGGCGCGTGCTGGCGCACACGACGGGCTCGTCATTCGCCGAGGCGTCGACGCTGTGGCGCAGCGCGCTGGCAGCGGGCATCGCGGCGGCGCTGGCGCTGGCGCAGCACATGTGGCCGTCGCTGCTGCCGGCCGAGACGCTCAAGATGCGCGAGGACGCGCTGTCGGTGGCCACCGTGTTCCTGGCCGTGCTGTTGGGCCTGCGGCTATTCGCGGCCGCGCAGCAGTGGCGCCGCGGCGTGGAGGACGTCGGCGCCATCGGCGACGCCGCGCGCACGCTCACGTCCACGGCGTGCGCATTCGTGCACTTTTCTCGCAAAGAGGAGCGCGCGCAGGTGCGCAACAAGTGCCAGTTCATCCGCGACGTCAAGCGCTACATCCTGCTCTACATCTCGCTCGTGTTCCACGACTGCCACGGCAACGACGCGCCGCTCGAGCTGCGGCAGCTCCTGACCGAGAAGGAGGCCAAGGAGTTCGGCTCGACCGACGTGCTCTCGCTCGGCGAGCTCACGTGGAACCGCGAGAAGAATGTCGTAGGTTCGGCCAACAAGCTGCGCGCCGCCATCGTCGAGCTCTGGCTGCGTCGCACGCTCAACCGCGCGCTGCGCAAGAACTACGTGACGGTGCACCAGGCCACGGAGCTCAACCGCATCGTGTCGGTGCTGCCACAGATGTACACGCGCGTCTTCAACCTGGCCAACGTCCCCATCCCGTTCAACGTCGCGCAGATCCTGCACGCGTGCCTCGTCGGCTACATTTCGCTGCTGGCGGCCACGCTCGCCACGCGCGAGGGCTGGTTCGCCGTCATCTACGTCTTCGTCGCCGGCATGCTGCTCTTCGCGCTCGACAACGCCGCCGCCTCGATCGAGTGCCCGTTCGGCGTCGACTCGAACGACGTCGACCTGGAGGCGCGCATCCTCAACATCCAGGACGAGCTCAAGGTCATCCTGCAGGCGCACTTCCACTCGGTCGGCCAGGTCGAGACGTTCGCGGCCGAGACCGCGAGGATGGCCTCGCTCTCCTCGCTGCTGTCGGTCAACGTGGACGCATCCACCAGCAAGTCGCGCGGCCGCCGCGAGTCCATGTCGTCGTCCTACTCGTCGTCCGAGCGGCCGGCGCAGTACAGCGCGCCTTCCAGCACCTCGGCGGTCGAGCGCGCCGTGCTGCTGTCCATCTCGAACGACGGCACGGCGTCGTCGGTTTCGGCGCCTTACGGAGCGATCGAGGAGGCCGCGGACGAGTCGGCGAGCCCCGCGGGCGTCGACCAGCAGTCCCAGCCGCGGTCTTTCATCTCGGTGTGACTCCTGGAGTGCCAAGTATCTATGACGTTTCGCCAACGACTTGACGTCGACTGGCGGCGGTTATCTAGGACTATCGAATCGAACGATCGAATTCGAACGATCGAAATGACCTGGTGGCATGGTCACGGACCGAAATCCTTCCCACCCACGTTGCATGCTTCACCCTCGAGCAAAGGCAGCAATCCT
>JAADYH010000406.1:0-21792 GCA_023338125.1 Phytopythium aichiense | reverse complement strand
GTGGTGATGTTGTTGTGAACACGGTTCACCGACGTACATCAGTTCAAGACGGTCACATGCGCGCAGCTCGTCGGGGAGCTGTGGCAGCTCTCGATTGACGAGCTGAAGCGTTTTGAGTGTCCCTGCACTGCTTAACGCTCGCACCGCGTCGGTCACATCGGGCGGGTGCAGCCAGTCGCCGAACACATGCGTGCAGCAGAGTCAATATCGGAAACACGACGGTCGAAATGAAAGCGAAGGCGCTGTCGACGAGGATCTCGTCTAACGCAGTTTACCGGCGAGAGGCGACCACGGCTGCGACCACGGTCGAGTGGATAACTAGGAAGACTGCGAACCCAGCGGTGATCACAAGCAGCGTGCCGTTGACCATCATTTGGCGAAGCATAAGACTGTGCATACCTATGTCAACGAGCTTGAGCCAAGCGCTCTGTTGCTCACGACACGAACAATGAGGCAGTTAGCGGGTTAGACGGATTGTGTGACACTGAGATCGCACGGACGAGTGAGTTACTTACCCAGAACTTGCGGTAGCGACCGCGAAACCCTGCGAGCTCTCTTCAGAAGGTAAGCTACGCCTTCAATGCAGTTGCTGTCTTGGCAACTACGCTTCTTGATGGCGCGCCACGAATGCAGCGAGTAAGGTGGCTCTCGACTTTCTGAAACCACGTCAACGTCTCGCTCGGACGGCGAAGCACGATGCTTACCAGCACATACGCGTAGCCAAGCAGCACGAGTATAAGCGCTCCGACAACGACGACCTTCATTTGCGCGTTCTCCTCAATCAGCATCCAGAAGCGTCCGTCGTCAAACACTTCTGTGCGTATGAGAAAATTGGCCGTCTCATTTGGAGCAACCGTCAAGAGGATCAGCCACGCGGTCCAGCCGAGACAAAGCAGAGTGACGAGCAGGACTGGCGCGCTCGACACGCCAAACATTTCTCAGAATGTTGGCATGATCAGCCGGTCTTGAAGAGTCAACGATCTCGTCGACATGGAGATCTTGCGCTTGAGCTTTCGCTGAATTGGTGGCACATGCGATTGCTTTTGCGCCTATGGGCTTGGCACGATTTGGCGTGGAGCAGAAGGTCTTCTTTGAGCGGAGACATCGTCAACACGGCTGCAGTCATAAGGTGGCACGGCAGGCACGACCTGGTTCCCGCGCCAAGACCGGTCGATGGCTTCCATCCCAGCGAGAGGCTAACGCAGCAGGTCTTGAGCGCGGACTTGTGTCGTTCAGCGAAGTGATGGATCTGAAAATAGCCCTCAATCGGATTGGAAGTGCACTGAGCAGCGAAGTCGATCTCAACCGCCGCTAATTCGACGGGATGCGACTCCGTATGAAACCGATCCAGACAAGCCCGTCTTTGCTGAGCGCGTCCATCAATCGACGCATTGGGCTCATGATTGGTGTCTCTCTCAGCAATTGCCGTCGTCTTCACGCCCAGTGCGGCGAGCAGCTTGCACCAAGTTGGTGTCTTGGCACAAGCCTCCACATTGAACTTGGGTGCCAAGACAGAGTGTTTAGACCCCGATCACATCGGATTGACCCCCTCCCAACGCGTTCGGATACTCTACCAAATCATCAACTCGGTCTGCCCCACCCGGCGACCGAAGCTGCTACCCTTCCTCACCGTTCGGTTCTGGGTCGAGTTGCAGCAACCTCGCAGGGATCGACGGGCTGGCTCTCGACTCAACCACACACGAGAAGCAGAGCGCCGTCGACAAGGCCAGGTTCTCGTCGATGGCGACCGAAAAGCCGCAACAATGCACTGCACCAACTTGAAGCGGTTCGGGTCTGTTTTTACCCAATCACAGCGTCTCTAACACACCATTGGATAAAAAGCGGACTTCCGTGGCCAGATGGGTGCTCTGCTCTGATATTTGTGTGCGACCAACCCAAAAGCTCACTCACAATCGGAAGCGAAGCAGATCAGCCGGCCATGCCGATGTCGCCGGTGCCGTCGCTTCCTCTGGCGCTGCTACTGCTGCTTGCGGCGACGCTGCTTTATGGTGTTGCGAGTGCGGAGCAGGCGGCGGACGCGTGCCCGTTGGTCCCGACGCTCTCGTCCAACTGCAGCGCGCACGGCTCGGACGCGGACTGGTGCATCCTCTCGCCCGGCGGCGCCAACTACTCGGACGATTGCGCCGCCGACATTAGCACGGGGGGCGACGACTGCTCGTGGGAGGAGCGTGACATCGTCGAGGTGGACGGCCTGCCCTTCGACTGCGAGAAGCTGTACGTACTGCGCTTCGAAGCGGCGCCACCTCTTGCCTCGCTCATGTCCCTCACGTCTCTTTCTCTTCAGCGACCTGTCGAACAACAGCATCAGCCGCGTGACGTCGCAGGATCTCGGGGTGATGGAGACCTCGGCGCTCGTCCAGATGTGCGTGTCTGCGTTCGTTCGTTTGTCCGTGAGCGCTGGGAGCTGGTGGCAACTGACGCTGGACGACGGTCCGGCGCCACAGAGACCTGCAGTTCAACAACTTCACGACACTGGACGGCCTCAAGCTCCCATCCTCTGTGCGCCGTCTGTGAGTTGTAGACCCTTGCTTGCGTGAATCTCTCTTCTTAATGTGCTGATCCAGTTGCCTGCATGTCATCCAGGAACCTGAGCAACAACTTCATTGAATCCATTTATGTCGACGCGGACAACGCATCAGTCATCCCCTACGTGCTGTACGTGAGAGAATGCAGAAGGCTCATGCAGTGTGCTCACGACTTTTTTTACTGGTGCTGTAGGGACGTCAGCAACAATCCCATCACGTCGATGAGCATGGAGAACGCGCAGATCATCTTTCTCTACGCGCTGAACGTCAGCGTGCGCAACATGACGCACGTGACCATCTCCAACTCGACCATCTACCTGTGAGTCGTTCACCGCCGTGCACTGCTGCCATTTCTTCATGCTCACACGTGGACTGCTGTCAGATACTGCTCAAATAACATCCTCAGCGAGTTCCGCAGCTTCTCGCCCTCGCCGGTGATGCGATACCTGTAAGCACTCGACCTCAGATTCCTCTGCGCAGCGCACCAACTAATCCTCAAATGGTGGGTCAGCGATATGAGCAACGGGACGATCGAGAAGGTCCACCGCACTGACTTCTCCAGCGCGAGTCGGCTCGAGACCTTGTAGGCATTCACCCCCTGCATTGGCCGCTGATACCGAGGCGCGCTGGTTGACCTTTTTTTTTATCTGCTCTGCAGAAACTTTGCGCTCAACCGAGTGTCGAAAGTCGAAGGTGTCATCTTCCCACCATACCTCCAAAACCTGTAGGCCTCCCGCTGATCGAGTCGCGTCAATCATCCACCGGACTAACTTTGCTGGGCTCCATGTTACCGCACGCGCTAGGTGGTTGAACGGCAGCAACTTGAGCTCGTTTATCGTGCGCGAGTCGGACGTTGCCATTCTAGAAGACTTGGTCAGTTTTGAAGTGTCAAGCGTCCAGCAGAGCTCCTGCACGAGTCCAAGCAACGCAGCAAATGTAAGCATCGGGGGCGGGAGCTATGGCATCTGTGTCATGCCGGGTACGTTCTGCAATGTAGCACTTGGGCCGCGACAAACGAGCACTTATTTAGTAATGGTCCTTTGCCTGCAGACGATGACTTTCATGCGACCTACTTTGCCTCGGATGACGAAGTGTCCACGGCGTCGTGGATCTACCCGGTTGTTGTTGCACTGGTCGGAGCGGTTGCCCTCGCGATCATTGTCACCGCAAGTTTCCTGTACCGGCGGAAGAAGCAGCGCGCGATCAATGCCACGCGATCTGTTGGTGGGCTCTCAGGCGGGTCCGCCGGCTCCCACCAGTCCGTTCTGGACAACATTCGCGACGACGAGGAGCTCGCCGCGTTCCGCATTCCCCAGGAAGACGTGACAACGTCTCGCGTGCTCGCCAAAGGCGGCTTCGGTGTTGTCTGGATCGCCACACTGCGCGGCTCGGAGACCATTGTGGTCAAGCAACTGCTGCCGGAAAAGGGCAAGAATCCACGCGTCGTCGCCAACTTTGTCGAGGAGATCCGGCTGTGTTCCAAGCTGGACCACCCCAAGATCGTGCGCTTCCTCGGCTTGTCGTGGTCGACACTGGCGGATCTCTCGATCCTGCTCGAGTACATGCCGAACGGGGATCTCGCGCACCACTTGCGCAAGTGCGCTGCACCCAAGAGCAGTCGTCGCCACAACACTCCCGGTCCAGAGGACGTGTATGCCTGGACTACGAGCGGCGGGCTCGCTGGCGGTCGCACCAAGCTGCAGCTCGCGCTGGACGTGGCCGAAGCGCTCGTGTACCTCCACAGCTTCGACAAGCCCATCATCCACCGCGACTTGAAGGCGCAGAACGTGCTGCTGAGCAGCTCGTGGGAGGCCAAACTGACGGACTTTGGCGTGAGCCGCGAGGTGGATGAGGCCATGACGGCCGAGGTCGGCACGGTGGCGTGGATCGCGCCAGAGATCCTCAAGGGCAAGGTCTACTCGGAGCAGGCCGACATCTACTCGTTCGGCGTGCTGCTGTCCGAGATGGACACGCACGACCGGCCGTACGCGAATGGGATCCCGGACGCGGACGGTAATGGCAGCCAGGCTGCGTCAAACGCGCGTATCGCGCTGGCTGTGATCGAGAAGCGGCTGAAGCCGTCGTTCCGCAGCGACTGCCCGCCCGAGATCGTGGCGATCGCGCGCAGGTGCCTGAGCTACGAGCCGTCGGACCGACCGACCGCCGAAGAGCTTGTTCGGGAGCTCGTGGACGCCGCGCGGCCGTCACACGCGTCGAGCCTCGCGTCCAATGACTCGGCCCACAGCAGCAGCGGTGGCTCGGCCGGGTCGTTCGTCGTCGTGTAGATTGGCGGCTGTCGGTTTGTCTTGCCGGTCATTGTGGTGTCGAGCAGCAGCACGCGACGAGCGACCCGGTCTTTTATTGATTGACATGCGAGTGGCCCACTTTCGCGTTGACTTGACCCACTTGAAGCGGGTCAAGGCAAAAACTTGTCGATCCTCAAAATAGCAGCAAAAAAGCGATTTGTCTCGCCCTTTCAACAATTGGAGAATGCATGCATTTCAACAGCGACAAAATGGCGAAAAGAGGCGTCTGTGATTTGTGCAAGGATATCAGATCGACTTTGCAACCCATTTGTTGTGGCTCCAATGAATGGGTCACAAATTGTGACCCATTCATGGGAGCCACACAAACGCCCACAGAAATTCACCCAAGATCTGAGTCGAGCTGATCGAAGGCAGTCCAAGATCTGAGTCAAAAATTCCAGAACAAATTTGCGGTTGCAAAATAGCCACCAAAATCAATCTGAGTCTGAGACCAGGCATTTCTGACACTTCATTTTCCAAAGCGTCGGCTTCAAAAAGCCCCAAATGACAGCATCAGATCTGCTCTGGCCTCCATTTCCGCCAGCTCGCCACGACGACCTGTGCGACGATGGCGCGTGGCGCGGCGCTCCTGGCGCTGGTTGCAGCCGTCGCGACGCGTGCGGCGGCCGCGATGGTTAATGTAGGGGACTCGAGCTATGCGCGCGGCCTGCGAGGGCTGCAGGAGAGCACCATCGGGTCGGCGGCCGCGGCCTCTTTGTCGTCATCTTCGTCTTCGTCCGGGTCGGCGGCCGACTTCTTCGAAGTGCTGCCGTACGCCGGTGACTGCCCGTCGGTGCGCACCTTGGTTGGGGACTGCAACGCGTCGGTTCAAAGCGAGTACTACAACGGGTACTACAACGTCACGTGCGTGATCGGACCCGAGTCCTCCAGCGAAGGTAGCTGCGCCTCGCCATACTCGCCCTCCGACTGGTTCGACGACAGCGCCACGGACGCGAGCTGGATGGAGATCGAAGCGTTCGGCGGTGATGTTCCGAATTGGATGATGACCGTGTGCGTACATCATGAGGATCGAAGACTTGCCTGCCACACAGGTTCATCTCACTCGAACGCTGTGCTGGACTCCCTCGCAGTGACCTCAAGGGCAACGCGCTCACCGAGTTCAACCCGGTCGTGAACGAAACGATCAGTCTGACTACGCTGTAGGTCGAGCGAGTTGCCAAGTGAGAAGCGGTTCGCAGACAACTGATGATGGGAGTGGGTTGCTGTGGCAGCGATTTGCGGGACAACTACATCACAAGCTTCAATTCGAGCAGCATCTACTACATCTCAAGCCTGTAAGTGGCCCCGGCAGGACTCCCAACTATGGCGACCGCGCACTTGGCTGACACAAGCTGCCGTGCTGCAGATACCTGAGTGACAACCATCTCAGCGAGCTCACTTTCCCTGCTGACTCCGGTTACTACCTGTGCGGATGCTTCCTCCCTCCATCTCGGTTTGGTTGGTATCCATGCTTGAGGGTGGTCATTCTAACAGTGTCGTGGACTATGGTCGCGGTGCGTGAATGCGAACCCGCAGTGATGTCAGCGACAACGAGCTCGTGAGCTTCAACCTAGAGGAGGGGTTTGAAATGTCGATTCTGTACGAAGCCACACACACAACGAACTACGATTGCGCTGCAGAGCACTGATGCACGCTTTGCGATTGGTTCGTCGCAGTGACCTGAGCTCCAATCGACTCGAGTCGATGGATATCAACCCCAACTGTAGCCTGGTGAACCTGTAAGTCGCCGTCATGGCGTCATTCGTCACCAATCTAACCCGCGGGATGCTGTGATTCGTGTTGCCAGCGATGCAAGCAACAACGTGCTTCGCTCATTTGACGTGCTGGGGGGATTCGAGTATCTGCAGACTCTGTGAGTGAGCTGTTGCTGCCTACCTCTCTCTCTCGGCGATCTACTGATTATTTGCCTTGATCCGTCGGTCTCCAGCACGCTTCAGAACAATTCGATCACAGCGTTCGACCCCGTGGAGCAGATGCCTGAGCTCGAGATCCTGTACGTTATCACCGATTGTGATGCTGGCAGTTTTCTACACCGTTTTGACTACGACGATACGCACCGCTTTCCGTCTGGCGCTCTCTCAACTCGCTAATCGGTGCTACATGTTTGTCCACAGGGATCTGAGCTCCAACCGATTAGAGAATCTGAGCCTCGACTTTGCCTCTGGCCTGGTCGACTTGTACGTGTTGCTGTTGAATTGTGCTTGCAGTTCTTCACGCATTGACAAATCATGCCGCGCTGTCGCTTGCAGGGATGCCAGTAGCAATGAGCTTCGCGTCTTCGAAGCGGACACGGCGCTCGACGCTTTGTACTCTCTGTAAGACGCTCGCTCGCTCTTTGATCGTCGAGTATGGACTGATCGTTGCATTTTGTATTACAGCCAGCTTCAGAATAACCTGCTTACAGACTTCAGCCCCGTCGGTGAGATGCCACTCCTCGAGATCCTGTGAGCTGCTGATCTTTATCTCGATATAGGTAGCTATGTGGTGACAACCTCTCTATCTATGATATGGCTACAGCAACCTGTCCAGCAACTTGATGACAAGCTTCTCGCTCATCTGGTCGTACCCGGTGCTGTCCCTAATGTGCGTTCGAAGCTCTGCTCCTGCTTGCTCGAAGTGTCTGTGCTAAGTTGATTGTTCGTGTTATAGCGATGTCAGCAACAACGCAATGGACTCCATCGATGTGTGGGCTCTCTCGACACCACACGGGCTTTTCGCGAACAACAACTCGTTCTCGTCGTTCGGCAACTCCATGAACCTCTCCGAGAGTGTCACGTCGCTGTACGTGTTGCCCAATACGAGAGCGGAGTCGGGTGAGGCGATCGTACTAATGTGGATGCTGTTGTTGGACCAGGGATTTATCGTTCAACCAGCTCACCGACTGGACCGAGTTCGATGTGCCGACGATTCTGATGGCACTGTAAGTCCTCGATGTTCGCTGATGGACGCCATTCCCGATGCCTTACACATCGTGCGGTTGATGCGCCTCAGGTTTGCAAGCAACAACGGCGCTGTCACATTACCGCTTGATCTATCCGATTGCGACTCGCTTGTGTTCATGTGCGTGCTGCTTACTGGCGGTTGGCTGGCACAGTATAAACTATAACGTTCGCATTTGACCAGGGACTTCTCGTACAACGAGCTGACGCATATCAACGCGACGGTCTGGCCGAGCAACTTGCGAACCCTGTACGCGCCGAAGACCTCGTGCGAGTAATCTGTTGCTACGTCACTTATCTCACGCATTCCTCTGACTGCAGAGACCTCCGGGGAAACCCGATCGAGGTGTTTGACATCCAGGAGTCTGACGTGGTCAAGCTGAACAACATTAAAAAGTTCTACGTGCCAGAGCTCACGCTCAAGACGTGTGAAGACGGCGGGGAGATCTGGAATCTAACGAGCGCCAACATCCAAGTCTGCGTCTATTCAGGTGAGAGTTGTAACTTGCTGTTCCTGCTCCAGCTAGCCTTCTCACGAACCTGACGTTGATGTGGACATCGTCAGACTCGGATTACTTCGCAAGAGTCTTTGCCGACGCAGACGACGAAAGATCAAGTACGTTGCACTTGTCGTACTCCGATTGACTGGAACAATTCTGAGCGAGCCTTCTTGGCTTCACGCTTGGTACAGGGAACACAACGATCATCATCGTCTCCATCCTCGTCGGGCTCCTCTTCGCCGCTGCTGCCGTTGTGATCGTGGCTTTGTTTCTGCGCCAACGCCGCCGCCTGAACAACATGCTGCTGCAGCAGGAGCTTGAGGCCGACCCGGAGTCGTGGCCCGAAGATATCCGCGAGAATGCGAGCTTGATGGCCTTGCGAATCGAGCGGTCGGACCTCAAGACGGACAAGCTCGTCCGGAAAACGCCCATCGCCGAGGTGTGGCGAGGCCGCTTCAAGTCTCAGCCTGTGACGATCAAGAGCATCATCGAGGACAAGGCGTGCGAAGTCACTGCGACTCGGGCCTTCATGGAGCAGATCCGCCTCGTCGATAAGCTCGAGCACCCTCGGATCGTCCAGCACATTGGCTTCACGTGGAACCACCTGTCGGACCTGTCCGTCGTGACTCAGTTGCTCCCTGATGAAAGCCTGGAGGACTTGATGAAGAAGGCCAGTCTCGGTGGCAAGCGAAACTGCGACGACATATTCTCGTGGTACCACAGCGACGACCCTGCGCTGCGGTGCAAGCTGGAGATCGCCATCGACATCGCCGAGGCGCTCGTGTTCCTGCACTCGTTCTCTCCACCGATCGCGCACCGCGATATTCGAGCCCGGAACGTGTTCGTGGACGCGTCGTGGGGCGTGAAGCTTGGCGAAGTTGGGCTGCGACGCACGCTCGACGATCAGATCGGCGACAGCTCTGGGTCGATCCCGTGGATGGCGCCCGAGTTGCTGAGGGAAGAGACGACCGTCGGTGGAGTTCGCGGGGACGAGAGATCCGACGTGTACGCGTTCGGCGCCTTCCTGGTCGAGCTGGACACTTGCCAGCGGCCGTTTGCACCGCTAGGGACGCATACGCGGACGAGCGTCGCCAAGGTCAGCCACCGCGCATCGACAGCCTTGTCCGCGACGTCCAACACACAGATCGTGCTCGGCGTCTCGCAAGGCGAGCTTCGCCCGCCGTTCAGCGACGGCTGCCCGCCCGAGATCGCCGACATCATCGACGAGTGCCTGCAGTTCGACCCGAATGCGCGGCCGCTCGCAATGAAGCTTCACTACGATCTTCGCCAGCTGCTCCGTGCCAGGGCGAGCGAGGCCGCAGCGTAGTCGGATTGCAAGAGGTAGGAGGTGCCAAGTGGCGTCCAACGTCCAAGCTAACACGCTGCCAAATTGCATTCGTCTGGATTTGATCGACCGCAGCCCAAGGCGGCAAGTGCATGCGCATACGATGCAGGTACTTATCTTGGCGCAACGCATGCAAGGACCACACGGCGTGATCATTCAGCATGTTGGAGAGCAATGTCATGCATACCGAAAGGCCCCGCGATGGGGCAGGAGCGCGCATCTCCTCCCGCTTGCATTCACTTGGCGGCGCGCATTCAGACGTTCGAAAACGCTCGCCAACGTTAAACCGCCGAGCTGGTTGCGTTGCTCCGCAGGAGTCGAGCTCGAGAACAGCACCGAGCCACGGCCAGAGGCAACGAACTTCGGTCCGGAGCCTGCCCACCATGGCGACTGCCAGCGCGACACAACCCAACGACGACGTCAGTGCCCAGGTTTGAGCAGGCGCAACGCCTCCTGCCTGGTGAATGCGACTGACGGAGGCGCTCAAGTCTCGAGCCGAGAGGAGAAAGAGGATGCGGCTGAGATTTTGCCGTGTGGGTCGCGACTCGCGGGCCGCAAACCTCCTCTCCACGAGCTTGAAGTGCACGTCGGTGGAATCAGATCCTTGACGTGCCTCGGAGATCAAGCATGTAAATCATCCAACACCCGGCACACACGTAGGATATCAAACGGCGGAGATCCCACGCGCCCCTGTCTTTGAACCACGTGCCGCACTGATTGGGCGAGTCTCTCGTGACAGCCGCGGACGTGGCGAAGGGCCCAACCAGCCAGAACCCCCGCGAGTCTCTGTATGGCACTTGAATTGGGTGTTGGGACCTCGAGTCCAACTGCAGCACTGCAGGCCGCGCTGTTCGTTTGTTCGTCCGACACACATGCAGACCGAGAGGAGTCGCTCCTTGTCGCGTTGCATTCACCGCGGGCTGAAGCGGTGAAGCGAGGCGAGGCAAGGCACGAGCATGACGCGCGGAGAGATGCCGCCCGCCAACCCTTTCGGCTCTTGAAAGGGTTCACAGCGCAGCATACTGAGGCCTAGTGAATGCGTCTACAGCGTGTTGTGGGTCTGAGTTGTTTGCTGATCCTCCGCGGCGCATCCCATCACCGGCCCATGTGTTGCGCGGATCGAATTGCGCCGCCGTGACCGCGAACCGGCTCCTCTCGGGGGGATTTCTCACGCCCAGACGACGCCACCAGCAGGCTGGCAGCAGCTCGTCATGTCCGTGTGCTTGCCACACGAGGCGATTAATGAGCCCTGTGCTTCGAAGTGCATGACGTGAGGGACGAAAGTGACTGCGAGGCCACCGCTCGTGGCGTCCTGGCGTCCACCAGCGGAAAAGAAGGGCCGAGACGCGATGGGAGGAGCGGCGGGTATGCATTCGTCCGCTGGCCGGCAGCGCTCCTCCCTCGGCCGCGTGCCCATCCAACCGCTCCCGATCCCGCCGAGGAGGTCACATCCTGCCCGCGCGCTCCAAAACACGGTGAGACGCCGCTCGACCCGACCTGTGCAACTGTATCAAAAGATCACCCGCTTTTGCGAACATCCTTTCACCAACTGCCCACTGTCATGATGCACACGGACGAGCCGAGCACAAGTGCATGTCATGCGCGCAGCAGCGGGCGGTTCCCGCTCCTCCTGCGCCGTGCCGCCGCTCCGCGCACTCCGCCACCACCGACTCGCCTCTGAAGTCTTGTGTGCCATCTTGTGCGCCGTCTTGTGGTCGCGGCGGGCCGTCCCGCAGCCCAGTCATAACCCGATTTGCCGGCGCGCACTCACCAGGGCGTCCGACTCGTTCGGGGGGGTCAGTGGTGGGTAACTTCAGCTTTCGACAGCTCTCCTCAAGCCTTCGCACCTCCGTGGCTCGCCACCGACTGCAACAAGGCCCAACGACAATGGTGCGTGCGCTTTCGCTCGTCGTGCTGGCGGCGGCGGCGCCTGCTGTGGTGCAGGCCACGGCGTCGCAGCTCGACTTCCCGGCCTGCGCCATCAACCACGCGCCCGAGTACTACTGCTGCGACCTGGGCACGCCCGATGACGCCGAGGCCCCGAACTCGCTCCTGTACGTCAAGTACAACAAGCCGCAGGGCGACGGCTACTCGCACTTCTACGACGAGGGCTGGGCCAAGAGCCGCCAGATCAACTGGGTCGCCCAAGGAGACCTCTCCTTGTACGCGCCGGACACCCCCAGCTACGTCTACGGCGACGCCGCCAAGACGTGCCGCATGCACGACGTTGCCGTCGCAGGCAGCGTCGTGCAGACCATGCAGTGCACCTTCGCGCCGTCCGAGGGAGACGACCGGTTCTCGCAGAACGCGTCGCTGGCCGCCGACTCGCAGGACACGTCCGTGTTCTGGACGTCGACGCCCAACCCGCGCAACAACAACGCGTCGTTGCCCATCGGTGCCGTCTGCACGAGCATCATGCTCGCGGACGGAACGGTCAACGCCACGGCGCAGGGTCTTTGCACATCTGCGTCGGGTGCGTCGGTCTACCGCTTCACGACGTTTACCGAGGGCCCGCTGGTCGCCTTCTACGCTCTCTACAGCGCCGTGTTCGTCCTGCTGGCGCTCTGGTTCGTCATCCGCGCGGCTGTCGGCGACGGCAAGAACGCCAAGTCGACCAGCGCATCGCTGACGTCGATCGAGGACGGCAACAAGAAGCTGCTGGAGAACCGCGGTGGCCCGGACACGCCCGGTAAGCAGATCGCCGGCGACAACAAGATGTCGACGGCCACGTCCATGGCCATGCGCGCGACAGAAGTGCGTCTGCGCAACAGCGTCGAGGACGTGACGCAGACTGGCTACACGCCGTCGGTTATCGGCAAGGTTGTGCTCGCCTACTTTTCGCTCATGACGGTGCTAATCAACATCCCGATCATCCTGGTGATCCGCGACAACAACGGCAAGCTTGCGACGGACACCTACAGCGGCTGGTTCGACATGGCCAACGTGGTCAAGGTGTTCATCTCGCTCTGGGTCATCACGTCCGTCTGGTTCGCCGTCATCGTGTTCTTCAAGGACCAGTTCCTCAACTTCTTTCGCTACCCAACGCGCCTCGACAAGTGCACGCGCGTGCGCATGTTCAAGCCCGAGACGACCGAGATCCTGCTTGCCGACCGCTCGGGGATCTCGAACTTGGTTGTCAAGGTCGAGAACTTCCTCTTCCGGTACTTGTCCACTGAGCCGCAGGGCATCGAAGAGACGATCGATGTGCACGTCGCGACCGACGGCTCGCGCTACATTGAGTTCCAGCACCTGCGCTACACGTACGACGACGTGGAGGGCAAGTTCATCCCTGGCTCGGTGGTGCTGCCCGACTCGTACGACGCGATCATGGCCAACATCGACGGCCTGACAACCGAGGAGCACGTCCGTCGCCTCGACATTGTCGGCAAGAACGCGATCCAGGTCGAGATGCCGTCGATCTGGCGCTCAATCGTGGACGAGTTCTTCTCCATCTTCTACATCTACCAGCTCATGTGCTACTACGTGTGGTACTTCACCGACTACGTCTGGGTCTCGGTGCTCAACACGGTCGTGATTGTGTTCGCGGCGCTCATCAACATTATGGCCAAGCGCGGCATGTTCGAGTCGATCGTCAAGATGACGCACTACCAGTCGGAGGTGGATGTCAAGCGCGACGGCGAGTGGAAGACCGTCAAGTCGGCGGACGTCGTGCCGGGCGACCTTGTCCGTGTGACGGAGAACTGGGAGCTGCCGTGTGACCTCGTGATCGTCAAGGGAGCGACGGTGTGTGACGAGTCGATGCTTACGGGTGAGTCCATGCCTGTGCAGAAGTTTCCGATCCCGGAAAACAGCCACGACGCGTACGTGGCTGACGGCAGTGGCAAGAAGTACACGCTCTTCTCGGGCACCAAGACGCTTGCATCGGGCCGCGAGGAGGAGATTCTGGCGGTTGTGCAGTCGACTGGCGCGCACACGAGCCGCGGACAGCTTGTCCAGGCGATCCTGTACCCGGCGCCGATCCGATTCAAGTACGACGAGCACCTCAAGGCTGTGTACGCGTTCCTGTTCTGCTTCGGCTTCGTGGCCGCGTACTTCGCCATGAAGTTCCTGATCGACAACGCCGGCCTGAGCAACACGCTCTTCTCGTTCGTGTACGGCATGTTCATGTTCTCGGCTGTGCTGAACCCGCTGTTGCCCGTCGTCATGACGATCGGCCAGGTGAACGCGGCCAAGCGCCTCCAGAAGAAGGACATTTTCTGCCTCAACCCGCGCCGCGTGACGCTGTGCGGTAAGGTGCGCGTGTTCTGCTTTGACAAGACCGGCACGATCACCAAGGAGGGTCTCGACTACCGTGGATGCGTGCCCGTGGACTCTAAGAGCGTTGCGTTCTCGTCCGAGTACAACGACATGTCGGACGCGACGCTGGACCCGACCATGAAGTATGCCTTGGCATCGTGCCACTCGGTGGGCTCGCTCAACGGCCAGCTCGTGGGCAACGAGGTGGAGGTCAAGATGTTCAAGAGCACCGCGTGGAAGCTGATCGAGGAGGAGGGTCGCCTGCCGGTGGTCGAGTCGAGCGACTCGACCGACGCGCTCGAGTTCGTCAAGCGCTTCGAGTTCGACCACCACCGCATGTCGATGAGCGTGGTCATGAAGCACCGCGCGACGGGCAAGCTCATCGTCTTCTGTAAGGGCTCGTACGAGAAGATCAAGACGCTCTCTCGCGCTTCGTCCCTCCCCGCTGACTACTCGGCGAAGGCGGAGAACCTGGCCAAGGACGGCTGCTACGTGCTGGGCATTGCCTACAAGGAGCTTCCGGCGTCGTTCGCGGAGGACGCTGCTGCTCTGACGGCGTTCCTTGCGGACCGCGACGCGGTGGAGGAGAAGCTTGACCTGCTGGGCCTCATCATGTTCCGCAATGAGCTCAAGGACGACTCCCGCGAGGCCATGCTGACCATCAAGTCGGGCGACGTTCGCCCTGTGATGATCACGGGCGACAACGCCATGACGGGCTGCTACATCGCTCGTGCCAGCGGCATGTTCGAGGCGGACGCGCAGGTGGTTCTTGGCGACATGGTGGCTGGCCCGTCGGGCACGTCGCTCGTCTGGAAGGAGATCGACTCGCAGACCGTCTACTCGATGGAGGAGGTGCGCGCGTTCGCCGAGCGTGACGGCGCGGACACGATGGAGCTCGCGGTCACTGGCGCGGCGTTCGACTACCTCGTCAAGATGGGCGAAATCACCAACCTGCTGCTCTCCATCCGCATTTTCAGCCGCATGACACCGCAGGGCAAGGTGGACTGCGTGAAGCTCCACATGGCTGCGGGTGCCGTGACTGGCATGTGCGGTGACGGTGGTAACGACTGCGGTGCTCTGCGTATTGCTCACGTCGGTGTGGCGCTCAGCGACGCCGAGGCCTCGGTGGTGTCTCCGTTCACGAGCAAGACGCGGTCGCTGCAGTCGGTCGTGGACCTGATCCTCGAGGGCCGCGGCGCTCTCGCGACGTCGTTCGCCAACGTCAAGTACCTCATCATGTACGGCCTGATCGGCATCGGCTGCCGCTTCGTCATGTACTACAACAGCGTCTTCATCTCGCAGTTCGGCTTCATGTTCCTGGACGGCGCCATCCTCGTCGGCATCTCGTACGGCCTCACGCGCGCGCGGCCGCTGACCAAGATGAACACGCAGCGCCCGACTTCGAGTCTGGTCGGCCCCACGACGCTCGTGTCGCTCATCGGCTGCTCGGTGATCCACTGGCTGTTCCTGTACGGAGGCATCAAGTACGTCACGACGCGTCCGTGGTACTGCCCGTTCTCGCCGTCGAACGTCAACCTGGTGCAGTGGTGGCTGCTGCAGGACAGCAACCTCGGCTCGAGCCTGTGGTTCCTCATCAGCGCGCAGCAGATGTCGACGGGCCTCACGATGAACATCGGCTCGCGCTTCCGCCAGCCGCTGTGGCGCAACTTCTTCCTCGTCTTCTGGTACATTGTGCTGCTCGTGGCGCTCATGGTGCTCTTCCTGGGCCCGCCCACGCGCTTCTCGGACCAGTTCCGCGTCGCCAGCAGCACCAACGTGGTCGGCCTGCCCGACATCCCGCTGCCGGTCTCCTTCCGCTGGGAACTCTTCGGCATCGGCGCCGCCAACACGATCGCCGCCCTGCTGTTCGAGAAGTTCGTCGTGCAGGGCTTCGTCCGCGACTGGCTTCGTCAGAAGTTCCACAAGGACACGCTCCGCATCAAGCTCTAAGCTCTGAGCTCGGCGTCGGAGACTCTGACCCCTTGAGTGTGCGAGTCTGCATGCTCATTTGGCAATCGAAAGTGCGACTGCTGCCGATATGAACCGAAATGAACGTCTATCGTGTCTTTCAACTCCGATCTCGTGCTTATCATTACTGTTGGCTGATTGCCAACGCTCGGGAGTCACAGCGCCGCCTCCGCGCCTGTCGGGATGGCTCGGGTCACCTCTCGGAAGGATGTTGCTTTGCTGCCCGAGCCTGTCCGCTCCTCCTTTGATTCCTCCTCGTCCTTGACACTGACGCGGTTATAGTTGCTGCTGCTGGTTCGATCGTCGCGAGACGCATCGTCGCTCATGACGCCGGCGTCACCACCCGCGGCTGCGTCCGACGGACTGATGGACGCGAGTTGGTTGATTGTCTTGCGCTTCTTCTTCTTCTTCTTCTTCTCGGGGTCGGGCAGCGGCGCAGCGCTCGGCACGCGGAGCGCCGTGCCGCAGTGGCGACAGAAGTTGGCGTCTTGCTGGTGGAAGGCGCGGAAGCAGCGGATGCACTCGGACTGGAGCCGCAGCGCCTCCTCCTCCGTCTGCGTGTTGAGCACCATGGGGCACGCGATGACGCCGTAGCCCGAGAACATGACGATGGCGGCGATCAGGCGGCCGGGCACCGTCTGCGGCGCGATGTCGCCGTAGCCGACGGTCGTGAGCGTCACGATGGCCCAGTAGAGGCTCACGGGGATGTTGGTGAAGCCGTTGGCCTCGCCCTCGATCAGGTACATGAGGCAGCCGACCACGACGATGACGGAGAAGACGGAGAACATGAAGACGGCCACGCGCAGCTTGTTGGCGCTGATGTTCTCGTTGAGCGCGCGCGCGGCGTCCACGAAGCGCACAAGGCGCAGCACGCGGAACACGCGAATGACGCGAAAGATGCGCAGCGTGGCCAGGTCAGCCAGCGGTCGTGCCGGCGGCAGGAAAAAGGCTGGAGAATGTGGACACAAGCTTGGTTAGTGCTTTGATGGCACACAACAGACGATGACGGTGAACGATGAGACGCACTGATGAAGGTTGGGAGGATGGAGGAGATGTCGACGAGGCCCATGACGCTGCAGATGTACTCTCGCGGGTGGCGTAGGCACTGAACGCGCAGCACGTACTCGATGGAGAAGGTGACGGTGAAGAAGATCTCGAAGCCGTAGATCAGGTCGCCATACTCCTGGCGGATCGCGTGCACGCTGTCCATCACAGCTGTGGCCACGAACAGCAGAACGCGTTAGCACTCCACCAATGACAGTTGATGCAACATTAGCCATCCCCCACCCATGACGACGCTCGTGGTGATCATGAGGAGCAGCACCATGCCTGCCACCTGTCCGTGGGTCGTGTTGCTGCCGAAGAGCACGTCGTGCACGATCTTCCAGAACCAGCCGTCGCGCACCTCGCCGTACTCGTCCTGCTCGTTCAGTCCATCCGCGATGTCCAGCCGCGTCCACGTCTCCTTGATAGCCGTGTTGGGCAGGCGCAGAAAGCCGCGCATGCGCTCCTTGAAGGTCGAGGGCGACTCCAAGTCTGTCATGTCGGCCTCCATCTCCAGCGCGCTTGACTGTGCCTGCGGCAGCCACAGCCCGCCACCCGCCGACTTCGCGGTCGCGTTCGCGCCTCGGATGTCGATCTCGACCTCTTCGTCCTCCACCTCGCTCCGCGACGGCGGGTCGTAGCGTTTGGGTGCGTCCTCCGCCGAGGCTGTCGCCATGTTTGGGCCGGTCGAAGGCAGCAACACTCAGTCGCGGGGGCTAGCTATCGCACTTGAAACAATGGATGTCGAGTGATGTCGAGTGCGACGAAGTGAGCTTGTGCGCACGAAGGCGTGCAAACGCAAATACTCCGCGCGTGGGCCTTGAGCCCAGCCACGGAGGCTCTCCGAGCCGCTCCGATACTTCGACGGCCATCTCCACCGAGCTGCTGTCCCCGACTGCTATTTTGAGGACCTGATGATTGGCAGCGAAGGGTGTCGTGAGCCTTGTTGCAGATCCCACGTCCTAATTATACCTTTCGACAGAAGGCCAGCGATCGACACTCCGCCAACAGCCTGGGCGAGCGAGAAGAGCCTCGGCATCTGGAAGGACGGCCGTCTCTATTGATAGGAGCACCCACCACGTTCCAGAACCATGGAAGCAGCAGCCGAAGCATCAGGAATAGAACGGAGTTCGTCCCTGGAAATAGACCATGTTGAACCCATGTAGCCATATTAGATTAGACATGTGCCAGTGTACATACTCTCCCCACCCTTGCCCACGCCAGCTGGTGCAGAGGAACGGCTTTCGAGCCAAACAAACAGCGAAAAGCTGGCGCCACGCACTTCTCCCCGCACATTCCGACCTGCCAGGCGCCTTGGCGGATCTTATCTCCAGTCGGCTCTTGCGTTCAGTATCCAGTTTCGCACCGCATTCCCTTTGGTTGGGCCACATGGCGGGCAGGAACACTCCCGTGCCGCTGATAAATGTCTGATTTCAGCTCCTGGAACTGTTGCATCCAATTGGCCATGTAGAGGCCGAGGAGCCGCGCGATCACCCGCCGATGCCGCCGCTTCTGGCGCCATTTCCTGCGCCATCCGGCGTGAAGCGGGCGAATTGGACACCTCGGACGCCTCGGACTCGTCTGGGCATTCCCTGATACTCGCTCCGCGCCGCTCTCGTGTCTCCTTCTGCGCGAAATGGCGGCTCTGACTCGACGCGGCGTCGCTGGAGCGGCCGCAGTCCTCGCGGCGGCGCTGGTGGTCTCCGGTGAGACGCTGGAGAGCGCACCCGTAACAGGGACGGCGCTGCTGACGACGCTCAACTCGCACCACCCGGCGTTCGGCGCCGAGCTGCCGACCGAGACGGCCGACATCACCTTTGACGAGGCCGGCGGGGAGGCAGACGCGCTCGCGATCATCGGCACGGTCGTGGCGCCTGGAGACGTTGGATATGAGGACGGCGGCAGTGATAGCGACTCGACGACCGTGCTGAGCTTCACGCGGCGATTGGAGGTGGGTAAGAGCGTCGACATCACGCGGCTCGAGGCGTTCTTCGCCACGGACATGGAGATGGACGTGACCAAGCTGCCGACCAAGGCCGAGCACCACCCGATCGCGTGGCCAAGCAGCTACTGGCCCGTGTACGCGGACAGCATCAACTACCGCTGGGCGGGCGACGCCGAGCCGAGCCCGGCCGAGAAGTACGCGGCCGCGTTCGGCCACGACGTGCAGACCTTCATCGACAGCGTCTCGGCCAACAACGGCATCGACTCGCAGGCGAAGCGGAGAGCGTGCGCGGCGGACGCCGACTGCTCGTCGCTGAACGACGGAAGCGTATGCGCGATCCGCCGAGGAGCGTCGGCTGGGTACTGCATTCCGACATGGTTCGGCATCTGCCACGCCTGGGCTCCCGCATCCATCATGGAAGCCGAGCCGACCTGTGCAGTGACGAGGAACGGGACGACGTTCGAGCCGTACGACATCAAGGCGCTGCTGACGCTCGCATACGACGGCTCGAGTATTCCGACGGTCTTCACCGGGACACGGTTCAACGGCAACGACAACGCGCCAAACAGCACGGACCAGTATGGCCGCTACACGGACGCCAAGCGGCGCGACCTGAGCCCCGGGTTCTTCCACATCGCCATCGGCAACATCATGGGCATCCACAACCACAGCTTCGTCGTGGACGTGACGGCAGGCGCCGAGGTGTGGAACCAGCCCGCGCGCAGCTTCGAGGTGCGCGAAATGACGTGGTTCACGCCCGCGGACGCGGCGAGCAAGTTCTACAACGTGAGCGCGTACCCGTTCAACGCCAATGCGACGTGGATCGCCAAGGTCACGACGCGCTTCCAGTGGGTCGTCGAGTCCGGCGAGAACGGGCCGCTCGTCGAGACGGGCCGCGTCGACGAGTACACGCAGCACGCCGACTATGAGTACCTGCTCGAGACGGACGACGCGTACCAGATCCTGGGCGGCGAGTGGCTCCATGGGTCCAACCAGGCGCACCCGGACTTCCTCTGGCTGCCAGCCACCAAGCCCGACAACGGCACCACCACGGACGTTGGCCTCGTGTACGCCGAGGTCGAGGAGCTGCTTTACGCGTCAGTCAACGGCGACTGCTGAGACGGCAGTCGCCGCGTGCTAACGAAGCTGATAGGTGTGTTGATGGGATGAATGTACGTGCAGTGACGTGGATAGAGCTCGTTGAAGATGGCTGTAAGCGGCGCAACATGATGCTTCGCAACTCTCAGAGACGCTCACACCGTGGGACGGACCGGTCGGGTGCGTCGGCGGCGTCCCGACGCGCGATTGGCCTCCGCCCCGGCGAATCCGGACGCCGCTCCCTCGCGCTTCAACACGCCCAGTCGTTGGCGTGTTCGACGTCGACCCGTGTGATGGATGCTGCGCCTCCCAGCCCCATCAATGCGTTGACGTGGGCAGAAGAGAGGGAATAGCTCACACATCAGCAAGGAACAACCGCGAGTGATTGATTGGACAGGTTCGAACGTCTCTCGCGGTCTCCTCAGGCGCGTCACCACTTCCCAACTAGCGCTGAAAGCACAACACTGGATTCAGCGCCTACTTGGCGAACGCCTCGCGCAGCTTCTTGAGGCGGCCGGTGAACTCCTCGTAGTCGAGGTAGCAGCCCTCGAGGTGGCGGCGCGTGTTGACGGCGTTGTAGCCCGAGCGGCCGTGCAGCATGCGCCGGTTGTTGAACACGAGCAGCTCGCCCTGCCGCAGGCGCCAGTGCAGCAGGTTGTTCAGGCTGCGTGTCTCGTTGGCGAACACGCGGAGCGCGCGGTAGAGCTCTCGCGCGGTCTCGAGCGTCTTGTCGGCGTCTTCTCCGGTCGCGACAGCGGCCTCGAGGGGAGCGATGAGCGCCTGGTTGTAGCGCATCTCGCGCACGCGGCCGTCGGGGTGCAGCGAGATGACGGGCCCGTCGAAGCGGAAGAAGTGCTTGTCGCTCGAGAAGACGTGCGCCACGTCGACGGTCGTGAGCGTGCGGAAGGCCGCCGGGTCCTCGCGCCGGATCTTCTCGGCGACGAAGTACCCGTCGACGATGGTGCTCTCGCCGCCCTCGAGCTTGTCGGCCGAGAACTCGAGGCAGTGCAGGAACTGCACGCCCGGCTGCGCGTCACTGAAGCACAGGTCCGTGTGCGGGAAGAGCGCGCCGCCCGTGAGCGACAGACTGGTCGGGTCCGGCTGGTCCTTGACGTCCCACGAGCTCTCGCCCCAGAACGAGTTGCGGATCACCGAGATGCGGCGCCCCACCTGCTCGACGCGCTTGCGGCCGTGCGGCACGTCGCCCAGCACCGTGAAGCCGTACTTATTGAGCAGCTCGAGCCACTCGAGCACACCCTCCTCGCTCTCCATGACGCGCGAGAACGGCAGCCGCGGCAGCGTCGGTAGGTCGCGCTCCATGTCCGCCACGCTCCACAGCGTCTCCTCGTACTTGGGCGACGTCGTGGGCTTGCGCGCGTACTTGGCGAGGAAGGCAAACGCGTACGAGGACGCGTGCTTGTCCTCGGTCGCCCACTCAACCTCCACCGTCTCGGCCTTGGCGTTGAGGCTGACGGACGCCGCCTGGATGTCCAGGTCGATGACCGCCGACTCGAGGATCCGCTCCTCCGCGACCGCGTGGTAGCAGGACGAGCAACGGCAGTTGTCGCGCAGCCAGACGTTCAAGAACGAGCTGCATAGGCGTCAGTCAGACCAAGCGGCAAGCGACGTCCGTCGTCAGCGCCATCGAGGGCTTACCTGGACTGTCCGTCGCTCCAGGTGAGCTCGACATGGTCGCCGTGCGACTTGGCGTCGGTGATCACCGCGGTCATGGCTGGAAGGAGATGATGGGCTGCCGGCTGGCTGGCGAGTTGGCGAATGAACCGAGCCAACCACTGTTACATCTGCAGGAGAGGAGCGTTCAC
>JAADYH010000405.1:0-21874 GCA_023338125.1 Phytopythium aichiense | reverse complement strand
GTCGCTGGTGAACAAGCTGGTGGTGCTCGGCGTGACGAGCAAGCCGTCGAGCGTGTCGGTGGGCTCCATCTCGGCGTACGACTCGACCACGCAGCGTCTGGAGATCAGTCTGTCGAGCGTCAGCCAGAGCATCGCCACGGGCTTCACCGTCACCTGGGTGTAGACGCGACCAGATTATGCTGGCAGTAGGCATTCTGGGCAAGTGCGAGTGATCGTTGCGTATCGTTCGTCGAGCTGGACTTCTGCTCGTGTTTGATTTCAAGCGTATCGGCAGTAAATCAATTCGAGTGCTTTGTGCGTTCATTGCACTGACTTGCCGGTATTGAAGTATATTCAGTCTGCGGGCGTCTCATTGACGTCGCACGGTGGCTGAAGGTTCTGAGCGACATCGACTGGTCTGCGTCGGCGCCAATTGATGTCCGCGTTCGGATCAAAGTTGAGCGTGAACTTCATCAGGCACGCAGTGTTCATTCTCTGGACAATCAAGCAAAGCGTGTCAGCCTTCGAACGCGGTCGGGTGTCGAGAAGCAAAGCCAACCTTCAACAACGCCCGGTACTCGACAATGTTGTGCATCACTAGTTGCGTCCGACTCGTAAGCCCGAGTCCCTTGATGAGCGCGCTGGCGATCGCTCCAGGACTGCTTAGCGGGTCCACACTTTGAATCGCCTGAGAGATCGTGAATTAACACGCGCAGATCGAAAATGAGGAGACCAATGTCTTCAGCAAGCTAATACCAATAGCGCGACATACCTCCTGGATCTCTGTGAGTGTCAGGCTCCCAGTCTGGTTCGCGTCGCGAGCTTCGAGCTCGCTGGAATTCACAGCAACGAGTCCAATATGAGTGCACTGTGACTATAATCCTAACCATGCGCAGCGCTTTGTACCTTGTGAGGAGCAAGTAAAAGTCTTGGATCTCCTTGAAGTGCTGCGTGCGGATGGTTTTGACAAAGAATCCGCGCGGGTGCCGAGCTCCGAGGGGCAGAATGTCTTCAATGTACAAGATCGAGTCGTTGCCGCCGCGCTTCATCTTGTGCATGTCACGGATGATGGACTTCTCTATCGCCTGCAGCTGGCTCGAGTTCTTGAGCGGGAAGAACTTGCGAAGCACGACGAGCGCGTCTTTGAGAAGCACTCGGCGCTCCGCCACAAAGCTCTCGATGCCGTAGCACTCGCTGAGCTTGAGCAGCAACCCCTGACAGCCTCGCAGCATGTCTTCTTGGTCCACATAGACCCGATCCGAGACAGCATGCGTCAGACATAGTAGGAACAACTCGATCTCTGTGTCCCAGCTGTACGACTGCAGTGCAAGTAGAAGGTTGTACCCCCACTCGGCTACCAGCGGCTGGAAACCGTACTTGCGCTGCAGTTTCTCGAACAAAACGTCCTCAAGCGCCACCGTGGCGAACGGGTTACGCTCCTCTCGCTTGCGTTTCTCCGCCCACACCTTGCGCACAAGGTTCTCCACCTCACTCTTCTTGAGAATGCGCTGCTTCACCTTGCCTTGATGGCGCAGGAACATGGGGATCTCTGCATGCACTCCAAGCGCCACGATGTACGCGTGTTTGGTCTTCGAAGGCGACTGGGACAACTCCGATGCATCCCCAGTCGCGACGCGTCTGCCTGTATTCCTCCGAAATCGGTCAAGTTGGTGGTGCAGAATGTTGAGTTCCACTCGAGCTTCTTCGACGTCGTGCCAGATCTGCATGTGAACGAACAAGCTGTCAGTCCAAGTCCAGGTGACTAACACCACGGCGTGATTCAAATGCGGGTCAAACTCACCCGGCTAAGGTGCAAGTTGACTCCGCAGTGCTTCTGCAGTCGCTCGATCCACGTGAGCAACTCCTTCACAAGCTTCCGGGTCTGTCCAGATGATGGTGGAGCATCCAACCTGCCTCTGTCTTTCGACTCGAGGCGGGTGTCCACAGTCGGTCCGTCGTCAACAAGATCCCATTCGTACTTTTGCACTGATAGCTCGGGTGTGCGCTCAATAATGTCGTCCCAGAACGGCCGAGGCGTGTGGCACTCGCGGACGCGCGTGTAGCTCAGCTCGACCACTCGGTGCTCCTCTCTCGCATTCTCCAGCTCCGTCCGCCGCATTACCTGTGTAGCGACGTCCGCGTCGTACTGCTGCTCCAGACTGGCTGCTTGCCTCTCTAGGCGCTCCAGCTCCTGCTCCAGCTTACGGTTGTCGTTCTCGGCCGCCGTTGCGGCAGCGACGAGTGCCTCGTGCTTTTCCAGTCGCTTGCGCTCCTCCATATGCCGCTTCATGGGTGCTTGCGAGATGTACTCGAGGAAAGCCGCGTGTTCGCGCAAGTCACGCAGCAATGCCTGCTGCTTCTCGAGCTGTCCATTCAAGAGCGCACACTCGCGCTTCATATCGCTCTCTTGAGCCAGCAGCATCGCATATTCGTGTTCCAACTGCACGACCGCTGCTTGCTCGCTCTCGACCTCTTCTCCAACCTGGTTGTGCTTCTGTTGGACCTGCTCCAAGTCGGCATCCAGACTCCCTAGCTCCTGGAGCAAGTCGGCTTGCAGTGCCTTCTCCATCTTGAGCTTTGTCTGCTCTCGGGAGATGTCGCTCTCGATCGCCGCTAGACGCTTCTCAGCGGCGCTCAGCAGAGAAAAGAACTCCTGACCAACGGGCGGATCGCTCAGAACAGAAGACGAAGCGTCCATCGCCGTCGCCGCATACGCCGCCGAACAGAGTGTCGAGTAGATCTGTGCGAGCGTCGCCCTAGTGGTCGCGTTCGTCGTGCTGTGGTGCCAGGTCCTGAGCACATGGAAGCACTGCGCGGTCTCTGCCTGCAGCCCAGACACAGAAGACTCGTTTCCTCGCGCGAAGACACCGCCACAGTCATTTGAAGCCGCACGCGGAGACTGTGAAGGTGGGGGAGGGGCGTAGCGGATCCGCGCTGATGCTCGAACGCCCTTGCGACGGATGCAGACTTTTACGCTCCCGGTGTCACCGCAATCCCGCGACGATGTGGTCCTAACAGGAGGAAGAATTACCGGAGATGTCAAACAGGAAGCGTCGAGTGGGTTGCCCGTAACAGAGACTGTGATCTTGTTCGCGTCTTGACTGCGTGCGGTGGAGCCATCGTCGCTCATCAATGCGTATTCTTCAGCTTGCTGCAGCTTGGAGATTGAGTTCAAGTTGCCTTGCAGTTTCGCTGGCGTCTCTTCAACTCGAAGTCGGAGATATTGATAGACAAAGGCTCAACACACACGTTCGCGCGATCGTCTCTCTTTCTCATTTTGAAAACCTGCATTTTGCAAAGCGCTTTGCGTGTTTTACTCGTCCATCACCGTCTTTTCCTGATTGCTCTCATGCTCTGGTGCTTCGCTCCACGCTGATCGCGCTTTGTAATGCCCAAAGCATTCGTGCGGATGAGGAAGACGCGCAAAGATCCGTGCAGCATCAAGTTCGGTTGAATGGGATTCCGAGGACTGTTGCGCTGAAAGTGATTTTAGCTTGTCACGCTGCAGAAGCTCGAAGAAGACGTTGAGGACGCCGTCGAGCTTGGCCAGATCAATCTCCAACTTGCGAGCAAGCAGCTCGCTTGCAACACGGTGCTGAGCGCGCAACTGCTGAATACGGTCGTGGAGCTGAAGGTTCTGGTGCTCCAAGGCTATCAAAAAGCATGTCGTTTCTTCAGAGACACAGTTCCCTGCCTCGCTCATGCCACCACAGTCTGGGACAATTTCTGCTTCCGTGGACTCAACTGGACCAGCAAAGTCACCAAACAATAGACGAAGGTCTTGGCATTTCTCCAGGACCAACGCGCGGACCGAGTCGTTGGCGAAGGCGCCGCTCTTGACCAACAGCAGAAGTGGAGTGACGCTGTCTTGATGGGACGACGATGACTCCTGTCCAATGTCCGCGCCGTGCTCGAGCAGCAGCTTGATAATCTCCACATTGCCAATCTCGCATGCAAGATGGAGTGGCGTAAACCCGTCGCCCGAGCGACGCACGTTCACATTGACATGGCTGCTCGACACCAACTCCTGAGTGACTGCGATATCTTCGTACATGACAGCATAGTGCAGTGCCGCTGCATGTTTCTTGCGAGAACCGGCACCGGAACTGCTTCCCGTCCTGAAATTGACCGACAAAGTAATCAATGGCAGCTTGACGCGCATGTTTGCACTTGGTCCGATCAGCGGTTTGACCACGTCAGCGGATCGATGCGCAGCACATGCTAACGCCAAGAACGGGATGTCGATACCCTCCACTTTTTGGGAGAGGTCTGGGATTGCGAGAAGCCGACGGGAAAGCTCGTCACTGGTCTGTAGCGCGTAGTGGAGTGCCGTAAAGCAGCTCTCGATGAAGAGATAGTACCGCTTCGACACCTTATTACACGATGTACTGGAGTCAGCGAGTCGAAGACGCTGGCGATCGACCGTCTCGACGTGCACGCCGTTTGACAAAAGGATGTGATATTCGTCTGGGCTCGTCGTTGACCGAGACGAGACGAACCCGTGGATGTCTGGAGGATCGACACCCACGACGGTGACCTCGCTGCCGACCGCAAGCGGTGGAAGAGTGTCGATTGTCGCCGCGTCGTGAGCAGCATTTATGTCAAGCCGGTTGGGCTTGTCTGCAGTTTGTGCGTTGGTCAGGAGAATCTCGATCACTCCATCGTTACAACCTGATGTTGAGCTTTTGATAGCCAGGTGGAGAGCAGTCAGACCCTTGTGAGCAGGCTTGCCGATATCAACGCCGCACTTGTCCATGAAGTGCATCAAGATGGCGCAGCGAGCGCCTCCGTTCGAGACAAATCTGGCAGCCATCTCGTCGTCAAGTGGTAGCGTCGCGGGCGAGTGTGTAAATGCTCCGCATGTCATGTGCCAGGGCAGAAATCCATCGGCGATTGATGCAATGTGGACTACTTTGTCGCGCGACGCGAGCTCGGTGACAATCCCTCGTGGCTGAGTAATGCTCAGCAGCCCTTCTCGAAGCTGATCTTCGATCTCAAGCGCTAACTTCTCAGACGCCGTCTTAAACTTGCGGTTGTCGACGTGCTTCCCTTCAACGATGGGGTATTTTGGCGATTCATGCAACAGCAGTTGAATAAGATCGACCGCCACGCTGTCGCTTCCGTCAGACGCTCCGCAGAAACCACAACACGCGTAATGGAGCGGAAGGTAGCCATGTGCATCAAGCACGTTAGGGGTTGCACCATGCTGTAGCAAAAGCCTAACAGCATCCGAGTGACCATACAGCAGCGCCAAGTGCAATGGAGTCTGGCCGAGTCGGTTTGCCTTGTGCACATCGGCTCCGTACCCTTCAACCAGTGCTGTGATCATCGTGGTGAGGTCATCAACGTCAATCAAGCGCGAGTCATAGCGAAAGCAGAGGTCAATCCCGCGGAGCTTTTGACGAACGTGCGCTTTGGACAATACTGCGTGCAGTAGGAAGTTCCCGTTTGCGTCAGAGATGTTGACGTCCATTCCATGGCGCATGAAGTCGTGAAGTGTGACTGGGGATCCACGAATTGTGTCCAACGCTATCAAAAGCGGTAAAGCATCCGCAGTGGAGTCGGAAGTGCTGGCCGCAGCTGCTGTGTACGTCTCTGATATCAACTTGTGGGCCTCAGACGACGAGACCATCGTACATAGCCACACAGTTTGGTCTCGACCGTCGGTTGTAACCGCGTTGAGGTCGGCTCCGTGCTGAATCAACTTGTTGATCAGCACCTCGTCGCGATTCAATGTGGCGAGCATTAGCAAAGTTGCCCCAGCAGACGAAGCTGTGCCGACAGAAGCTCCGGCGTTGAGAAGAGCGATCGCAGTGTCGGTCTGGCCGATCTCAGTGGCAAGCAACAGCGCCGAGTAATCGGAGTAGCCAAATCGTGGAATGTCGAACCTCAAATCCAGCATTTGTTGTGCCCATAGCGTCTCGAAAGAACAGGCATCGGCGTTATTGGCGATCACATGTGAGGTGATCTCGCCTGAAGTAGTGAGTTGTGCAGCTTGCTCTTGTTCATCGTCTCGGGCGATAGATTCCTGTTTCTGTCTCCCCCAGTTGCAGAACCGCATCACTAGCTTCACAACTTGCGCAGTAAACTGTTCAAGCTTGTCAGACGAAGACGAAGTGCGTAGTGGTGCTGTAGGGATTCGAACGCTGTCCAGGTAGGCCACAAGCACACCGAGCGCTCCACTCGCTACGGCGCAGCTGATAAACCAATCTGCTACGCTGGCAGAGGACTCGTCTAGTTTACCATCATTTGTCTGCGCATCCCCCGTCAAAATTGAGATGACTCGGACAGCAGCTTCGACCTCATCGAATGACGTTGTAAACGAATGAAGAACTGCCATCAGTGGTCGCAATAATGCAGCTTGAGCGCTCCGGGAACAGGTTTCGGTGTCAATTGGCCACAGGGTTTGGCCGGGAGTGAGAGGACTTGATGGTGCAGCTTTTGCCTCATCTTCGCCAATTCGGGCCGTGAGAGCATTTATCTTCGACGTCTCAAGGTCAAGCAGCACTCTCGGCCCACCGCGAAGTACTAGCACCTTGTTTATCAGCGATAGCAGAGCGACGCACACCACTGGACTTGCTCCGGCGAAACACGGCACCAGTCCTAAGAGCTCGCGACTTGAACAAACAATTGAAAGCACGGTCGCCTCTCCAGTGACTCCCACACTTGGCGTGTCCAGACGCTTTTTGCTTGGTGCTGCTGCCCCTGTTCCGATCGCAGGGGACGGCTTGGTTTGATGACCACCGGACGCACCTTCGCGCTGGCAGTACAGCTCCCAAAAGTCTGATGGTGCTCCATCGATTGGATGTGTTGCCTCGAAACCTTGCAGAATGGCGACGAGTGCCTGCGACGCGTTGACCATGGGATCGATCGCATGCCGTTCTTCAGTCAACGCCATCGGCTGGAAGATGTTCAGCTCCTCCTTCTCGTCGGTCCATTCGAGAAGCAGCGCGTCAAAGTCGGTCTCAGTCTCACAATGATCAGCTTGCTGGTCTTCTTGACCCGTTGTCTGCTCTTCTGGTGAAACCTGGCGGAGATAACCCACAAGATGTGGCACTGGATCCAGACCTTCATGGCTGCAGCTCTAAACATGTTCCACAGAGCACAGTCCAAATGTGATCAGTACCAAACAAACACAAGAGAGAATTGGTCGAGGACTTACCTCGAGTGCACGAGGGGTTGCCTCCACGATTGCGCCAACCAGTTTAGCGAGAAAACCAACCAGTAAATGTTGCTGTGGTCGACTGCGAGCTAGTATCTTGAGCAAAACTGGAGCGCAGTGCTCTCCCAATGCCCGTGCATTTTCTGGCACTTCAATCAGCAAGGCAAGCCAGCGAACCAGTCGAAAGACGGAGGCGCCGTCAGAAGTTGCAAAGAGTGACTCCAGCAGTGTCGCAATTGACTCGACTGGTAAGCCAGCGTTGGCAGTAGTCGACTCTCTTGCTTCTTCATCCAATGGAGGCGCTGCGGATGATTGGAACACAATTTTGACCGCCGGTAGACTGCGAGGCGAGTCGAGGCACCAAGTTCCATCAACACAGCATTGATGGAGCAATTTATCTGCCACTTGATGCAGAGTGCCGCGATCCGGGAGTTTGAACCAGTCCAGCGCGACTCCGATCGCTTGTCTTGAGTACGCATGAACTTTGCATCGCTCGCTTCTCTCAATCATTCGACCGAGGCAATTCATCATGACCACAGGTCGCTCACTTGCGAAGGGGAAAAGTGCTGCAGCCGCCGCTGCGTTTAATGCAGCAGTAGCTGCGGCCGCTACAGCAGCAGCATTGCCTGTCGTTGGAGGTGGACTGGATGTTGCACTCGACGCCAAAGATGCCATTGCGCTGCCAAAGTCTTTCCGAATCACGGTGAGGATTGAATCGAGGAACGAGAAGTAGGCCGGATTCGGCTCCACGTCCAACGGCGTCGCTGACTGCTCGTTGTTGTCGGGCAGGGGCTTTCCGACCTGAATTCGCGTAAACACTTGACACAAGAGCGGGATGTTCGCACCGATCGTTGCCGCATCTTCAGATGACAAACTGGACGCTGACGGCCCACTCGCCGATATTGCAGCGGCAGCAGCCTCAAGCCCTTCCACCGTCCCCTTCAGCATTTGATCAAGAGCTTCGAGGGCTCCGTGCGCCATGAGTTGCTCGCGCTCAGTGGCTTAACCGACAGCAAATCATAGTGTTAGTGTGAAGATCGACTCTCAGCGAGCTCGTGGGTCTCTTATCAAACTCACCATTTCGAGAGAGAGTGTCAAGAATCCCGAGCACCAATGTATGGAACCGATACTCGGCATGCTGACCGAAGCGCAGGACGTACGGGTAACCGCCTTTGTTAGAAAACTCGGCCAGCAATCTTCCGTCGCAGTCACTACCGAGTAGCCGCCCAAGACATGAAAGAGCGCTGAACTGCAGGTTGGCTTCACCAGATTCCAGACACGATAGCAGTGCTGCTATCGGATAACCTGCCGTCTGGTAGCTGAGCAGAGGTTGAGATGGTGTGCCTGTCGGTTCCGTTGCCGACTGTGCGACGACGACATCCAGAAGCCGTCCATATATCTTGACTGCCTTTGTCTGTCATGACGAAGCAAGCATTGTCAGCAATAGTTTGACCAACGATTAGGACAGAGCGTAGCGAGTGCTTACTTTGATAGCTGCAGACGCTGCAGCTGCAGTGAACAGCCCTATGAACGGCTGTCCACCTTCGTAGCCAGCCTCAGGCGCCAAACTGGACTGGATCATGTAAAAAGCTGTCGAGTCGACATCGATGGACAGGCGGAAAGCGTCGTGAGCTCAGTGCAGCGAGCCAGGCTGACGCAGATGCTGTCACTCGTACCATTCGCTTTCGCTTCGTCTGCCAGTGCCTCATCGTTGGCAGGCTCCGTACTAGCGGCATCGTCGGAGAGTGTCTGCTTTGGCTGGGCACCGCCAGAAGCCGGGAAGAGCAGCGCTTCGAAGGTTGTCAGCGTCTCCAGCACAATCTCGGGCACCTTCACCACGTCCACGTAGAAGTTGTTAGTGTATGCCCATAGACATCTCGTCATCTCCCCCTGACCCACCTTGAGGCGCGCCAGTAGCGCTAGAAGAGCAGGCAGAACCTCTGGCTGCTCGCGAAAGAACTGTGGGGTCTGCACACAGAAGGCTAGACCCTCGTGTTTTTTGTCGGCGTCCTTGGCCTTGAGCAACTTGAGCTGCTTCTTCCAGAGCGCCGCCAGCTTCTTGGCCGAGTCCTTCTTCGGTGCCGAGCGGCCCCGCCTTGCAGGCTCCTCGGCGACAGCTGGCGCGTCGGCCATGGCTTGGACACAGGCTGCTCCAGGCTTGTTGAGGTGACAGCGTCTTGATGCTTGTGAGCCTTGGACACTTGGGCAACAAGCGCTTTCGAACCGACGCGTCGTTTCGCGTCCTGGAAGGAGAGGAAGAGTGACATGAGGGCTTGGAAAAGTGACACTCAACTCTAATTTAATATAATGCTCGGAGCGCTAAATGGATAAGAGAATATCCTGGTGCACTGAATTAGCATGAGTATAGGGTGCTGAGAAGTGGGATCGGATGGGAAGGCCCACTTTCGAGTTTGGTCGTGAAAAGGCTCCAGAGGTGGAGGTTCACTGTCGTGGGTCCCATGGTCTCAGCACCGGTCTCTGCACCGTGTGGCGCTGCCATGCTCGGTCTCTGCGTGTCTGGACTCCCTTGGCCTCACGATGCGGCGCGCAGGCATACTGCAGCCAAGTGGGGCGTCCAGGCTGGCTGCCAGCGCCGCCTGCCCATGAAACGTGACTCGTTTTCGAGGCGACTGCCGTCGGACGTGGGGCTGTCCAGCGTCCGGCCGCCATCCGGATTGGCCCATGCTTACGCCCGATCGAAGCGATGCCGCGTCTTCAACACCGTTTCGTGGGCGACACGAGGCCGACGGCGCTGATTTACACGCTTCAGCCAATTGCATAGGGCGTCGTCGCTCCACCGGTGGATAGCCGCAGCACGGAACGCACTCGTCCGACGATCGATCACCGCAGCCGACGGTCTCGGGGTGGAGAAGCATCAAGCGGGACGGGATTCGCCCTGGTCGGACCCACGATAGCAGACGCAAGCTGGCAGCGAGGCCGGCAGGCAAACGGGTCGTGATGGAGCGGCTGACAATGGCCACGGCCGCCTCGGACGCGTCGTCGCCGCTGTCGCTGGATGCGCTGGCGGCGCCGGCGACGTTCGCGGTCCCTAAGCGGCGGCGCACCTCGGCCTGCGACGACCTCGCACGTCTTCACTTCACCGACGAGGTCAAGCAGCAGCTGATGGAGAGCATTGGCGCCGCCGTGGACGACGTGCTGGACGGCATGATGCGCGACGACCCGGCCAACTCGATCTGGAAGCTGCGCATGCGCAAGAACAACATCGAATACTATGAGGACCGGTCAACCGTTCGCCGCGGCGAGTCGCACTTCTGCTGCGCGAGCATCGTGGAGGCGCAAGTGGAAGACGTGGTCCAGCTCTTCGTTCTCGCTGACACAGAGACGTTGATGCAACGATGCCGCATCATGTACGACAACGTCGTGAACGCGCAGGTGCTCAGTGTGCTTGAGTCCCCGTCCGATGCGTATCCGTACCGATCCGTGTACGTGCGCTACACGGCCTTCCAGACGCCCAAGGTCATGCGCTCGAACCGAGACATGCTCGTTGTGGTCGCGACGGACCTCATCACCTTCTCGGACGGCTCGACCGTCGGCTATTGCGTCTGGGACTCGCTCAACCTGACGGAGCTCACGGCCTTCGACGTCCCGCCGGGCTTTGTGCGCAGCCGCATGTTCCGGTCCGGGTACTTTGTGCAGAACAGTGGCGAGCGCAACGCGCTGTCCAAGATCACGTATGTCGTCGGCATCCACGCCGGGGGCTTTGCTCCGCGCCTTGCGACGAGGTTTGTCATGCCTCGGTTCGGCGCAGTGCTCAACCGCGTGTGCCTGCACGTTCGCGGCAAGCGGCTCGACCCGAGGACCTTTGTGCTGCGGTCTGAATGGCCCGACAAGCGGTACGCTCCTTGTCGAGACTCGTATGTGCACTTGGCGTTGTCGTTGCGGCGGTGCTGACATGTTGCGTGCATGGAATGTCCTGCCGCCAATGCAGAACAGCGCGATTCTGCAAGTGCTGCAACAAACTCTTCGGCGAGAGTGACGGTGGGGACCTGGGAGCGAGTCGCCTGGGAGCGAGTCGCCTCGGAGCGAGTCGCCTCGGCTTCGGAGCAACCCGGCTGTTCGACAAGCGCTGCAACTGCCACGCGTGTGGTCAAGTCGTCTGCAGCTCGTGCGCGCAGCTCGAGGAAGTGAACGTCTCGGGCGTCAAACGCGTCCGCATCCCCGTATGCATCGCGTGCAGGAGCTACTGCGGGAAAAAGCCTGCGACTCAAGAGAGCCTTGCAGCGTCACGCATCGCCCCGGCAACGCAGCATCGCGAGACTGGCGGCGCGCAGGACAAACTGGACCTTGCGGATTTGATTTGAGGCACCGACCACCCCTGCGATCAAGAGGAAGTCGTGCGGGGTGCACCGTTGTTGTAATTATTATAAAAGCTGCAGCCAGCAGCCTGCAATTGCAGCTTCGACACCACGGAGCCGCGCTGGTCTCAAGCGCGAGCGCCTTGTTGAGAGCATCTTTCACAAGGCGGTCATCATGACGGTCATGATCTCGTCGCTGTCTCATCACGCCCCGTGGCGCAAACCCAATGCGCGGTCAGCGGTCAGTTCCGGCGCGTGGCGGCGTCCAATCACCGCCGCTCGCACGACGAAGCACCTGGCAGTTGCACCGCCTCACAAGAGACGAGCATGCTGGCTACCGCACGTACACTTTTTTTGTCGAGGAGAAGACTCGGGTTGACCCTGGTGGATGCGTTTGCCGCCTCCGTGACTCACGTCTCGAGAGACTGCAGGATTAGCCTAGACTCGACAAATGCATTGGCCAAGTCGTCTCATCTCCGATTGTGTCCATGCGGGGCAGCGGCGAGCACGCGCGTGACACAGCCACGTGCAGAGCACATCACGGCTGGCGAACGGCCACTCCCGTTGACGGCATCACCGACATAATACGCTCCGCACAGGGAGGACCATTGCTTCTTTTCGCTCGAACCGCTCAGACTGCAGTGACCGGAACGCACAATGAAGAGGGCTGCTCGTTGTGCTGTGTCCTCCACTCAGAACCAACTGGCACCGTCAAACGCGCCTCACAGCCTGACACTCGCTGCCATTTATCGATTCCCACTCAGCCTCCAACTCTCAATCGGCGCACCTTCGCAGGCTCTCGACACCTCCACGCCATGAGTGCTGCAGTCGCGAGCACTCCCACAAAGCTCGATGCCGACAACTTCGCCGAGATCAAGTCTCCCGCAGTGCTCGAAGGCGGCGCGATCCGCGCAGGCGGCTTGCCGAACATCTATGCGTGGAAGCACATCGGTCTGCTGGCTCAGTACGCGGCGCTCGGCGTGATCCACGGCACGATCGGCAACTCGGTCTACGCGTTCTTGTACCAGTACCTGCGCATGACGGGCGTGCAGGTGGCGTCGGCACGCGCGCTGCTCCAGGTCATCTGGTTCTGCAAGTTCTTCGTCGGCATCATCTCGGACTGCTATCCGATCTTCGGTTATCACCGGCGGCCGTACATGATTCTTGGCTGGTTGATCGCGTTCAGTTCCCTGCTCGCCATGGCACTGGTGAGCCTTCCGGAGCCATACTACCCCGACTCGGACTGGGCCAAGCTCAAAAAGTTCACAGACGTGCAGAAGGCGGAGCTCAACACGGAAGCACCGGACCAAGGCGTCAAGTACCTCGTGCTCATGGTGATCGCCAACATTGGGCTGCTGATCGCCAACACGGCGTCCGACGGCATCCTCGTCGACTTTGCGCAGCGCGAGCCGGAAGAGATCCGCGGCTCCGTGCAGGCGATGACCAACGCAGTCAAGTTCCTCTTTGCCATCATCTCAGCCTGCATGGTTGGCTTCGGCATGAACGGACCGGAGTATGGTGGATCCTTCAGCGAGTCGCTCGGCTTCAACGCCATCATGGGGATTTGTTCCGCCTTCGCGCTCGCCGTTATCCCGTTCACGTGGTACTGCATCCAAGAGACAAAAGTGACGCACGGGAACTCGCTTCGTGCGGTCATTGCTAGCGTTTACGATGTCTTGCAGATGCGCGTCGTGTACCAGATCGTGGCCTTCCGCTTCTTGCGCAATATGTTTGCCCTGTTCAGCACAACCGCTGCATCCCCAGTGCAGAGTCTGTGGGCTGGTGTCGAGCCTCTGAACGACGCCATTGCATCGGTGCTGACGTACATTATGGCGTCTGCGGGTTTCTACTTGACCAAGCGCTACGGCCTCAACTGGAGTTGGCGCACCATGATCGTTGTGACACAGTTCGCTGTGGTTATCATCGACTGCATCCCGACGATGCTCACGATCTGGGACGTCGTGCGCTCGCAGTGGTTCTGGCTCGGCATCCCGCTCGTGGAGGAGCTGCCGTACTACGCCGGCATGGCCGTGTCGAGCTTCGCTATCATCGAAGTCATCGAAGAAGGACAGGAGGCCGCTGTGTTCGGACTCATTTCGCAGCTCCAGAACCTCGCGTCCCCGTTCGCGACCGTCATCTACAAGAATATCGACTCGCACTTCGATGTCGCATCCACTGACCTGGTGAAGGATACGACCCAAGTCCGCTCCAACGTCATGTACACGTACCTCATTGCGTACGGCTTCAACATCTTCTCAACGGTGTTTGTGCTGCTGCTACCGCGGCAGAAGGCTGAGACGCAGGAACTCAAGCGCTCAGGCGGACGCAGCAAGGCCATGGGCATCTTCACCATTTGCTACCTCACGTTTGCCTTCTTGTGGGCAATCATGACCAACTGCATGTCGTTTTCCGCGAGCACTTCTTGCCTCCGCATCGCCGGTGGATCTGGTTGCTGAGGTGAACGACTCAATCAACCATCGCAGCGTCAGCAACCATCGTTTGGGAAAGAGCCAAATGATGTCAAGCGGATGATGAAAATACACGTGCATTCGACATTGCTTCTTATTTTCCGACCATGTTGACCAATTTGGAGCAGTCTCCAAGAATACGCACATCCAACGCAGACACCCAACAACGACTGCTTGCTTCGTCAGCTTGGCACAACTCTGCCGACGTGCTGTTCACGGATTCTTCACAAGGTCGCGCAGCAACAATGCATCGTGCGACGCTCCGCGGCTTCAACGGGAAAGCCAAGCACGCTGCTGTGGTATCCCCTGTCATCGATGACAGCGATCGACTGGAAGATGAAGACGAAGTCGCCACAAACGAGATCGCGCGTGGGTATGGCAACGAATTGCATCCAAACAACGGGGAGTCCCAGTCCACAGATCTGCGAGGTGAGGGCATTGCTATCGAGGAGAGGATGCACTACCAGCTGCATCGAAAGAGTGCGGCCCAAGAGACGAACTCGGGCGTGGGCTTCCTGCGAATGAACCTTGGGTGGCTCTTTGGCGGGCACAGCGCATCGAATCAAGAGAGCGACGCAGGTTCTGACGCGGCGGCAGTCAAATTCGGTGTGCTTGGTCAAAAGCAGCAGTGGAGGAAGTATCGAGCACAGCGCCAGCGCGAGTCGCACACCATTTCGTCCATGAACTACGACGGTGAGGATCTCGACGAGCTCGAGCGTGCGCCTTCAGATCACGAAGAGACCACGAACGACTGGCGCGAAGCGCCGGAAGCGTTCGCGTACTCGCAGCGGTCGACTTCGTCGCCACCCGTGAGCAGCCGGAGCGCGAGCAGCACCAGCCGCAGAAGCGACGCATTGGACTCTTCGCTGAGCAGCTCGGCAAGCGTCGGCAAGCAGCGTTATGTCATCACGCGACAGAAGCGGGCGACGTACTCGGCCAAGCTCAACATCCCCGGCCAGAAGCCGCTGTACTTGGGCCGCTACAAGAGCGAGGAAGCCGCCCAGGCCGCCTGCGAGCGGGCCTCCAACACCATCTTGACCCCTCGTGGCGCAGACACACAGTAGTGCCGATGTTGATAGCAAAAGTTGGAAGGGAGAGGGTGTAACCACTCTCAGACTCGACTGCCGCCATTTGATCGCATTTGCACCCCGAAAGAGAGATGGATACGATCTTCATGCCTTGACTCAACTCTGCCTCTGACAAAGGTCTTGGGTCTATAACGACCAGCAGAGTTGCCCAGCAACTCTACCAACAGGACACAGCGGTGAAGGCGCACCGGTTCGAGCTCGGTGCTGGCCGCCTTGATGCTGTTCGCCATCACGTTCGCCACCATCGTGCCGTTTGCCTTAGTGTTGGTCATCTTGGTGCTCGACGCCTTCGTGCTGACCGCCTTCATGCTGACCGCTTGATGCCCGACACCTTCTTGCTCGCCGCCCTGGCTGAGCCGATCGCTTTCTTGCAACCGCTAGTCGCTGGAGGGGTGCTGGATGCAGGAGGGGTGACAGACGACGCGCTCGTTGCGTCACTATCCTTGGACGTTCGCAAGCTGCGCTTCATGAGGTTTGAGAATCGCGCTGGCAGTCTTGCAGTGGCTCGTGAATTTTGGCGAATGGCGTGCAGCTTATTTTCGTCGGATTTCTTGGTGACGAAATCATACTTGCAAATTCAGAAAGCATAGAAAAATCAAGTGATTCAACTGTATTGAATAATAGCAAAAAATCGGTCGGGTTTTGGGACTTCTTGCCCTGTCGACAAAATGACTTCACGGTAGTCAACTCACCGCCCATTTGCCCAGACGAGAAGCCGACATGGCGCAGCTCCCGACGCTGCCGCCGCCACTCTTCGCGCGCGTCGTGGCGTTCGCCGTGCCCGGGTACGCGGATGACGCGCTGCCTACACGTGAAGCGGTCTACGGGGATCTGCTAAAGCCGCTGGCGCTGGTGGCCAAGGCCTGGGTGGCGCCCGTGCGCGAGGTGGCGGCGGCCAAGGCGCGCAGCTCGCTGACGCTAGCGTTCCACAGCGCGACGCGCAGCAAAGTCGTGGAGATGCGGCGCCGCGTGGTGCTCCGCGGAAAACACCTGCGCAGCCTGCGCGTGTCCATGGGGTCGTTTGCGTCTTTCGGTGAGTACTTCGCCAAGCACCACGGGCTGCACTTCGTGGATGACGCGGCCATCGACTGGGACGCCATGTTGGCGCACGCGCCGCTGCTGTGCCGTCTCGACCTGTCGACCATGCCGATGGGCAGCCCGCACGTGAGGCTGATCATCGAGTCCGCGGCCAAGTACTGCGAGCAGCTCGAGCAGCTGATCTTGCCTGGCAAGGAGCGCCAGAGCGTCGAGTCTGACATGGAGATCGAACCGGTCATGACCGCGTTGTATGGAGCTATGAAGCGCTGGCGAGCCCACGGCGGGCTACGACAGCTTACAGTCCCGAACCGGACAGAGCGGGAACGGCTCCGGTCCACACAGGAGTTCCTTGAGCACGTGATCGAGCTCTGCCCAAACATCGCGTACTTGGACGGGTACAAGCAGTCGCTCCGTGAGATGGACCGACTCACGTGCCACGATCAGTGGATCTTGACGCTGCCGCTGTGGCAGCGCTTCAACGCCGCGTGCACGAAACTGAAGGAGTTCAACTGGATCGTCGTCCCCTTTGCGGACCCGTTCTTCAAGGTCTTCGGCGAGCACACCAAGCCGGAGCTGTCCTCACTCATCTTCAGCGTCAACATGCTCTGGGACTGGGCTTCTTACTTCCGAGAATGCGGCGAAGGAGGGCAAATCAACGTGTACCCTGACGGCACAAGCCGGCGCGGCGGCTACGGCTTCAAAGCGACTGACGCCAGCGCCGCCTTGAAGGGATGCCCGAACCTCCGCAGCATCGAAGTCGGCCTTTACCACCCACTGGATCCAGAGGTGCTCGACAACCCCGAGATGGCGTTTGATGGAGGAGAGTACGACTTCCTGGTGAACAACTATCCGGACAACGAGGTACTGAACCAGGACATCTTTGACGACAAATTCTGCGAGACCGCGGTGGCGTGTTGCTCGCAGCTCGACCGGTTTTCCATCTGGGAGGTCATCGAGGGCTACAACAGCAACATCGAGCCCATCCAAACGCTCACGGACCGGGGCCTCGTGGCGCTCAGCAAGCTCGAGTACCTGAGTGTGCTAGAGTTGCGATCCGTCAACTGCACCGGGGACGGCGTGTTTGACTTCCTGAGCGGTCTTTCGGACACGTTCACCGGGCAGCGCACATTCCAGATTGCTCTGGGTGGCTCCACCCCCGCATCACGAATGGATTTCTACAACGGACTCCTCGGCTTACTGGATCGAATCGACCGCACTCCCCCAAGCGAGCTCTCGTTTACCGATCGCAGGTTCGTCTTGCGGATATCCAACTCGAGCTTGCTGCGCGTTGACCGCGGGTGGAGCGGGAATTACATGAAGCGGCTCGAAACATTGGTCAAGAGCGTGAAGTCGCAGCACCCGAGCCTGCGGATCCGCATCACCACCAGCGGTCGCGTCGGCGACACATTCGCTAGCGTGATCGAGCTCGGGCTGTACACCACCCGCGCCGAGCCAAGCGTCTGGTACGGATGGGACGACGAGCAGGCTGACCGGAACGTGACGTTTGTGAACCGCGGAGGCGCAGCGAGTGCTCTCCGGGGTGGTTTCCCGCTGGACCCCGACTCGCTCCCGCTGGACTACGAGCTCCCCGCCGAGTTCGTCGACGGCTACGACGACGAGTCCGGGGAGTTCTACGACGACTATGGCGACTACTATGACGACTACGACTCCGACGACGACCATGACATTGACAACGACGACTTCTGGGAAGACGGCGTGATCTCCGAATAGATGTTGCATGTCCTTGAGTCAGAGTCCATCCGAGCATTTGATGTGAGTGATTGGGAAGGTTGAGAGGAGCAACGGCGTCGCGTGGAACGCCGTAATGCTTGCAGCGTCCGCAGCTTCAATGCCAGTCGCACTGCAGTGACTTCCCTTTCCCGGTCCTCTCCTTCTATCCTGGTCAAGTTGCCATCCTTCCCGACTGACGATTTCTGACCACGCCTCACCGTCCATCAAGCCTCGACTCAAGACAGGGTTGCTCATTGAATTGCACAGACTCTGCACGATACTCGACGGCAAATAGTGCGACGAGAGAGGCAGCAGGGCTGTTGCAACGCTGGTGCGCGTCCCTCCATCGCGGTCAGCTCGGATCAAGAAGGCTCCTCACTGACGGAGCGGTCTGGCCCGTTACTCACCGCCAGTGCATGCGACGATGGATTCACCCGTGGCACTCGGCCAGTCAGCACAGTGGTCCGTCATTTCTATTTCTAAACCGAACTGGCGGCAAACCTCTTCACAAATGGCCAGGTAGAAACGTTTAGGGGGCTACGTTAGAAACGGAGCCGCTCAAGAGCGCAACTCTGCGTGTGCAACGCAGGACGCTTGGACTCCGCCCCTCTTTCGGCCGGGAAGAGCGCGCCGATCGTCCCAGTCTCTCGTCTGTTTCTCCATTTGGCAGCCAGCTCTCGTGGTCGCCGTAGAGACGAGCGCCGGCTCGGATTGATGCGTCTGCAACACTGTCTGCTGGTCTCATGCGCGCTGGAGGGAGATGCAGGTCGGTGCCAACTCCGCCAGCCATTCCGGAATCCGACCGCTTGACCACAGCGTCCACGCTCGAGTCTCCTCACATTGCTGGTGTCTAGGCCGGTGTCGTGCGGGACGCTCCGAAGACAATGAACCTCCGCCGGGTCGCCGCGACGGTCTCGGCCGGCGTGCTGGGCCTGCTCAGCGTGAATGGCGGCCAGGCCATGGCCGACACGTGCACGGCCGAGTCGTTCTCGATCCTGCCGACGACCTACGGACTCGACACTTGCGTGGGCAACAACCTGTACACGATCCTGGCGGCGCTCGCCACGACGCAGGAGGAGTGCTCCCTCGTCGACCTGCTCGCGCTCGAGGACAACACATCGCTGACGACGCTCGTGACGCTCATCGAGAGCATCGTTGCCAGCCCGTCGTCCATCTCGAGCCTGCTCTACCAGCACATGGTGGACACGTCTGCATCGGACATGGACAGCTTCTGCACGACCTTGAACTCGGTGCTGTCGCCGTGCCTGCTCGCGCTGCTGCCCCAGATCCTGCCTGTGATCCAGGCTGACCTCACGTGCTGCTCGGAAGTGAGCGACCTGATCGACCTGCTCAACTTCTTCGTGCCCGCGAATGTCACGACCGACTACTTCGTGCTCAACGAGCTTGTCAACGGCGTCGACCAGTTCTTCTGCTCCAAGATCGGCACGACGTACTGCGGCACCAACACGTACTCGCAGCTCACGAGCAAGTACACGGCCTCGACGTTCACGCTCATGAACTCGGTGGTCGTGCCGTTCGTGACCATCCCGTACGGAAAAGAGTGCTCCGCCATGCAGGGTAACTCGTACACGGACACGGCGTCGCTCACGTCGGCGACGACTATCGACTACTCTTGCTGTATCCACCACATGCGCCCGCTGATCCAGTCGATCCAGAGCGGCTTCGAGTACTTCTTCGGCGACAATGTGACCACGATCCTGAACGGCATGATTGACTTTTCGGCCTCCGGAGGCAAGTTTGTCAACTCGGTGCCCGGCACGGCGAGCTGTACCTTCACGGACACGTGCACGGACCCGGCATATGTGATCCCGACGCAGACGCAGTATCAGACGGCGGGCACGAACAACCCTGGCAAGAATGACCTGATGGACATCACGTGCACCGAGACGAGCGTGTGCGACTCGACCGGTACGGTGTGCAGTACTGTGTGCGAGAAGGGCACCGCGTCCGTCTCGACGTGGCTCAACGCGACACTGGCGTACCAGCGTAAGCTTGCGTACAACGAGCAGCTGTGCTACGCGCAGGTCGGCTCGACGCACAACAGTGCCATCACGCTCGCGGACGGCTATGGCAACCGCGACCAGCTCTTCAACCTGAACTTGAACCCGGACAAGTCATACTCGTACCTGAAGACTAACAATCACGTACTGAGTCTCACCGACCAGCTGAACATCGGCATGCGCTGGCTCGAGGTCGACACGCACTACTTCCTCGACGACTTCCACACGGGACACTGCGGTAACCTCGGCTCGGACTCAATCGAGACGTTCTTTGAGGCGTTCGAGGAGCAACTTTCGGGCTACGGCACGGTGACGTGGGCTGCCGATCTGCTCGGCTGCTTCCCGTCGGTGTCAGGCATCAAGGTGAACGACCAGGTCACAACGAAGGACTCGATGCAGGAGATCAAAGACTGGGTGGACGAGCACCCGACCGAGTTCGTGTTCGTGTACCTCGACACTGGTGATGATATCTCGCGCCAGAGCAAGACAAGCGACCTCAACACGCTGCTGGACGACGTGTTCGGCGATTTGCTTGTGCCCGAGTCGGCGCTCAAGGCGCTCGCCTCGGGCTCGTGGAAGTCGGGCAGCATCCAGACGTTCCTGAACAGCGGCTACCGTGTCATGTTGCTTGCCAACTCGGACACGGGCCTCGCATACAGTCTGTATAGCTACTGCGGAGGCCACAACGTGATCCCGACCGACTACATCGACACTCTGCCCGACAGCTCGCGCAAGCTTGACGGCTACACCATCTACAGCAATAGCTACCTGCTGCGCTCGTACCAAGCAGAGCTGCGGTACATTTCGCTCTCAGACGAGGGCACGCTGACTGAAGAGGTCGAGACGTACCTCGAGTCGGACAACATCGCCAACTTTGTGCGCTGGAACCTGAACCTCGTGGCCACCGACTCGGTCGACGGCGCCAAGATGAAGGCGCAGGCGTGGTCGTGGGCCGAGAACGAGCCGAGCACGACCTCCTCGAGCGCGTACGCGCTCATCAACACAAGCGGCCGCTGGGTCGCGAGCACGACCGCGGCCAAGACGTACAAGGCTTGCTGGAGCAGCTCGAGCCTCGCGTGGTCCATCGTGTCGTACTCTGCGTCGTGCGCCACGGGCTACACGTTCACGGCGCCCCAGGACCCATACCAGAACTACCTGCTGAACAGCACCATGGCCACCAAGAGCATCACCATCCCGGTCGTGATTAACGCCACGCTCACGTAGGCGATGTAGCGGTAGAAGGAACTCAACCCGGGGCCAGCAGCTAAATGAAGCAGGCTATTATCCCAATCCGCCTCTGACTTCCGCCTCGTGCTGCTTTTCCCCTTTGACGCGCACACCTCTGGAGATTGGAGCTGCTGGGGTGCGAATGCGCGCTGGGCACACCGACTCCTTCCCTCCTCCAAGTCGGTCGCGTAATCCCCCCTCCGGCAGATTATTGGACGCAAAAAGCCACCGCATGGCAATCTTTTCGCGCATCTGTTGGAGTTGAAGCAGAAGCACACGCTTCACGTAATACTCCCTTCAACAGATTACAGGACGCGGAGATCCACCGCATGACATTTGGGCTGCACTTGAAGCACTGTGAAGCACTCACTTTCGTGATACCAGTGCCGAGCTTCAAGACGGAAGAGCATACAAGCAGCAAGATGAATGGTGGCCGCAGGAGTCAAGACCAAGATGGAGGTCGAGTCCGCATCCTCCGCGACTTGCAATTTTTGTGCAACAAGCGTCGTGGGAGGCGCCACCAGTTGCTGATCCTGGTCAACCACAAGGCAGCCGTTTTCCTGCATTTCACAAAACCTACTTATGAGGTGAAACCCATTCATAGAGACAATTCAAAATACTACATCAAGATACAAACATTCTGGATTATAATTATTTTATAACGTATATCTAATATGACAATGCGTGCAAGCACCAGCAGATACATCGCGGTTTGGCCTCGACTGGCGTTGTTGGTCTCATTTGGCAATTGCCCAAGCCGGGAACACGTCGAGGCCTGCAAACCCTTCCAAGCTTCCGGGATCCCAGTCGCCACCATGGTCTACACGTCGCCGTACGCGACCCT
>JAADYH010000404.1:0-21887 GCA_023338125.1 Phytopythium aichiense | reverse complement strand
TTTCCCAGAATGGAGAGACGTATGGAGAGAGCCTTCTCCTCAACGAGTCGGCGGCCTCCCGACATCAGCGACGTCCATGTCGAAGCGAAGACCCGAGCCTTCTAGGCGCCGCACGATGCTGGTGCGACTCGCCCTCTCCGCGGTCATCGATCAGTCTGCACCCGAGAACCAAGCGTGCATCCTCAACCTGGCCACCGGCGGGAAGCGCGCGTGAGAGCCAAGCGTGAATCATCACCTTTTGCGCGGAGAGCGAGGCTCGTCAGCACGCTGCGTGCTGTGCCATGAAGGACTTCGACCGACCATCTTCGCTTCACCAAGTGCCTCAGGCTACAGCGAGGACCCCGGCACCACGTGTCGGTCGACAAGCTCAGCGTTAGTCTAGCTTGTTGTTACTGTAGTAGATCCTTCCTTCCACGGCCATTGCAGCGCCACTGCGAGCTCAGCAACAGAGAGACCAAGAGGATACGACGTCATATGCATTCACACCAAGTGCGACCGGCTGAGCACGGACAACTTTGGGCCCGTCGCCACTCTGACCGCTTACGACTTCGGCAGCTAGAAGAAGGCGGCGGGCGGCAGCAAGCGCGATGACTTTGCCGTGGCTGTAGCCGACGCAGACACTGAGGAGCCGAGTGCAGCGCACCAGCGTTATAATATATCGCCGAGGCGAAGTAGTTCTCGGAGATATAGAGCAGAATGTGCGCCATTGGTTAGCACGTACTACATGTGATGAAGAGGATTCGCCCTCCGTTTGTATATGATTCATTGTGAACAAAATGGTGCTGCGGGGAGTCCACGACTGCAGTAACAACAAGCTAGACTAACGCTGGTCCTGTCGACCGACACGTGGTGCCGGGGTCCTCGCTGTAGCCTGAGGCACTTGGTGAAGCGAAGATGGTCGGTCGAAGTCCTTCATGGCACAGCACGCAGCGTGCTGACGAGCCTCGCTCTCCGCGCATAAGGTGATGATTCACGCTTGGCTCTCACGCGCGCTTCCCGCCGGTGGGCAGGTTGAGGATGCACGCTTGGTTCTCGCGTGCAGACTGATCGATGACCGCGGAGAGGGCGAGTCGCACCAGCGTCGTGCGGCGCCTAGAAGGCTCGGGTCTTCGCTTCGACATGGACGTCGCTGGTGTCGGGAGGCCGCCGACTCGTTGAGGAGAAGGCTCTCTCCATACGTCTCTCCATTCTGGGAAAACGCCGAGTGAGCTCCTAGCTCGGCGAGGCGTTCGGGGCTCCGCCAGCGTGTTGAAGTCAATGGCTCGGGTACCGTAGCAATCTCATTGGCGCATTTTTGGCTGGAGCATGCCAATCAACAAGCTGGAAATGGGGTGGCGACAAGGTGCTGGCGACAGCCCGCTGTCATCGGGGCCTTCCGAGGTTTGTTCTCCCACAAATTGGCCACCTTGGCAATTTCATCGGCGCCTCCCACGACTCAATCGATTCCCCAAGTGCGTTTGGTTCACCGACTTATAACTGGAACAACGAGCGTCTTTGGTCTGCGAGCATGGCACTGTCAGATTGGTCCAAATGGTGCAACCAATGCCGATGAGCTCTCAGAGCTGTTTGGCAGGAAGTGGACGGCCTTGGTTGGATCAGACCTCGGTGAGGGCGAGAGAGAGGAGCTGAAGAGCAGGATGTGCGTCGTCAACGCGCTCAGGATACGCTAAATGGAACGAGGAGGGCTCACAAAAGTATTTCTGTTGCTGTGTGGAGATCGAAGCGCCGTGCGCAGCGTCGGCGACGCCAGGGACGTGACTGTCACAGTGATCGAGGGGAGGAGAACTCGAATATCGCCTGCTTCTCCTTTGTGAGCGCGTCGAATTCCTCCTGCCCGTTGCAGACAATACCCAAGATGCCCAGCCACTTCCCTCTCGCCAAGACTCGCTGGAGCGCGCGCATGGCCGCATGCGCGCCTTCGTTGCACGAAATTCTGTCGTCCCCCGCTGAGATGGATGCGAGCGCGAGACACTGGAGCTTCTCGCGTTGAGCGGCTTCCATGACTCGTCTGTACTTGATCTCAAGGTGAGGGTAGTGGAATGGAGCTGCGACGAAAGGCCCGATGGCGTGAATGAGCTTGTCCACGCCGGCGCCAAACCCTGGCGTGACGTGCTCAGTGCCAGCGAGACTGAATGCAGTAACCCCCTGAGCGTAGGACGTGAGCTCGTCGCCTGCACGACGGAACACTGTCGCAGCTGCGTCCGTGTCGTTGTTGGAAAGATTCCAAGCTGCGGGAAACGCGATGCCGTCGATCTTGTGTCCGCCGAGCTCAGTAATGGTGCCGATGTCGCCTTTGACGATCAGCACGTTCTCTCCGAAGCGCTTCATTTCTTCGGCCGATGTGAATAGCCCGACTCTGCCGCTCGTCGTGGAGGCAGACTGTTCGTTGTTCGTGATGCTCCATCCGAATGGGCTGGGCGTGTTGAAGGCAGCTGGCACAATGCTCGAGTTAGAGCGGGAGGTGGCTGGCGAGCGGGCTCCCGACTTGTCTTCGGCAGTACGGTGACTGCCGAGAAGCGTCACCACCAGTTGGTCCCATTGAGCCAGCCTCTGATAGCTACTTCGCTCCGTGTCATATGACTTGAGCACCTTGACGGCGAGCGTGATCGCCGCCGGGTCCAAAGTCAGGAGACGTTCACACAGCTGGTCGCGGTGCGTGTGGCTGCGGGTCCTGGTTCTGGGAGTGCCGTCGGGTGCTCGGCGGGCCTTGACTGCGGACCGCTTGCTGGCACGAGTGACCGTCATGGAGGTGATTGACCGTGTCGATTGGCTTCAAGCAGGTGAATTGTGGAATGAAACTTGGCATCCAATGACGAGGAAAGGACACAACCACGTGGGACACGCATTGGCTTTGTGTTTCACTTCAAGCAACTGTGAACATCACTCTCGCTTCAAGAATCCATTCAAAAGCCCAGGTCCAAATGGTGAGTGTTGGGTGAGGCCTGCCAATCTGAACCAATGACAAGCAAGTCTCTTCAATGCTTCAATATCTTCCTCCCTTCCACGACAATGCAGAGCCACTGAAAGCACAACAACCGAGAGACCGAGGGGAGGAGGCGCCTCATGCACTGACAGAGCTCTCGATATTGATACTGATACGACCTCAACACGCCAGCACTGTGCCTGCTTGACCTCCGGTCTGTCCGCGCGCAGGTTCCTTGCCCAACTACTTCATTGGCGTTGTTCACGCAGATCATTGGCAACAAACACACATGACGAGGAGGGCTCTTCATCTTGTGCATTTTACAAAAGTCGCTGCTGCGGGAACTGCATTGCGTCAATGTGTACAGATCGAAGTGAATTGCACCACGACACTAGCGGCTCGGATATCAATAAGTGAAGGGCTCGAGCATCGCCTGCTTCTCCTGTGTGAACGCGTCGAATACCTTCTGCTCGTTGCAGACAATAGCCACGACGCCCGACCACGTCCCTCTCGCCAAGAACCGCTGGATCGCGCACAGGGCCACTCGCGCGCCTTCGTTGCACGGAACGCCGTAGTTTCCCGTCGAGATGGACGCGACCGTGATGCACTTGAGGTTCTCACGCTGCACGGCTTCCATGATACTCGTGTAGGTGGACTCGAGGACTGTGTAGCTCTGAGGGGCCAATGCACTCACACTGGCGCCAAACCGAACCGTAGCGCGCTCAGTGCCAGCCGTACCAAGCGGAGAAACTCTTTGAACGTATGAAGTGAGGCCGTTGTCTGCGCGGCGCATCATGGCCGCAGGTGCGCTTGTGCCGAAGTTGCAAAGGCTCGAGGTCGTGGGGAACACGACGCCGTCGACCTTGTGTCCATCGAATTCGGTAATTGAACCGATGACGCCTTTCACAACGAGCACGTTCTCTTTGAAGCGCTGCATGTCTTCGGTCGATGCGAACGACACTTCCAGTTCGCCCCATGCGCTGCGCGAGCCCGCGCTGTTGGTTTCACTGCTCGCCGTGAGAGTGGTCGGCGAGCTGCTCGCGGTGCTCGAATTGACGTTGATGTGCGTCTTGAAGATATCTGGCGCGTAACTTATGCCGCTCGGGTAACCCCATCCACTCGAGGCGGAGCCTTGAGTAATACGGTGACTGCTACGGCGCTTCGCCATCAGCCGGCCTCCTTCCTGGTGGTGAAGCGAGCAGCGCAGCTCCTCATCGTAGGCCTCGAGCACCTTGACGGCGCGCGTGATCGCCGCCGGGTCCACGGTCGAGAGAAGCCCACATATTCGATCGCGTTGCGTGTGGCTGCGAGTTCTGCTGCTCGGAAACCCGTCGAGTCCTCGCTGGGACTTGGCTGCGGATCGCTTGCTGGCACGAGTGGCCTTCATATGGAGGTGATTGATCGGGTGGAGTGAAGTGGCTTCAAGCAGGTGGATTGGGGAATGACACATGGCATCCGGCTGTCAATGTCGGAGAGCTCTTGACACAGGCGACGACTTCGGCTGCACGTGTCTTCGTGTTTGTGTGCTCCAAATATTCGCATGTGATCCACAACTGTGAACATCACTCTCGTCAAGTACCGATGCAAAAGTCCTGTTCCAAATGCTGAGTGTAGGTGAAGTTTGTCATGGGATTCGCACCCATGAGCCGTGGGTGTGCTTCAACATCTTCTTTCCTTTCACGACAATGCTGCGAGCACAACAACTGGGATGCAATGGCGTCTCGAGCTTTAAGAGAGATCACGACACAAATACGGCCTCAAGACGCGAGCAATGCGCCTGTGTTGAGCCCATTGTGTGTCCGATCTCCTCACAGCCCTTGATCGTGGTGCTCATGCGTTGATAATTCATGTGATGAAGAGGATTTGACCTCTGTGTATATGATTCATCGTGAACAAAACTTGCAACTGCGGGGATCACACTGTGTTGATGATGTGTACAAATTGATGCGTCCTGGCAGTGAGGATGGCGCGACTATCACCGCGATCGAGGGTTGAAGGCATCAAGCATCGCCTGCTTCTCCTGCGTGAACGCCTCAAATACCTTCTGCTCGTTGCAGACGATGCCCACGATGCCCTGCCACTTCTCTTTCGACAGGAACCGCAGAATCGCGCGCAGCGCCGCTCGCGCGCCGTCGTTGCACGGAACGCCGTGGTTTCCCGTCGAGATGGAGGCGACCGCGAGACACTTGAGGTTCTCGCGTTGAGTTGCTTCCATTACATTCATGTAGGTGGACTCGAGGACGTTGTTGCACTGGGGGGTCGATGCGCTTGGCCCAACGGCGTGAATGAGCTTGTCCACGCCGGCGCCAAACCCTGGCGTGACGCGCACCGCGCCAGTGTCAAAGTAGGAGAATCCCTGAACATGGGTCGAGAGCTCGTTGCCTGCGCGGCGGAACACGGCCGCGGCCGCGCCAACGTCAGAGTTCTGGAGGCTCGAGGCCGTGGGGAACGCGATGCCGTCGATCTTGCGGTCGCCAAGCTGTGTGATGGAGCCAATGTCACCCTTGACGATCAGCACGCTCGTTTTGAAGTTTTGAATGTCCTCGTCCGATGCGAACAACGCCTTGAGATCATTGTTCGCGCTGCCAACGCTGGCATTGCTTGCATTGCTGTTCGTGCTGAAGGCAGATGGTGCGTTGTTCGCCGCGCTCCACCCGAATGGTCTGGGTGTGTTAAAGGAAGTGTTCGTGGCGGTTTATCCGAACGCGCTGGTCGTGTTGAAAGCAGATGGCACGAAGTTCACGGCTCTTGACCCAAATGTGATGGTCTTCTTGAAGGCAGGTGGCACAAAGCTCGAGTTACTCCCACCTCTCGAGCGGGAGGTGGCTGGCGAGCAGGACCTCGACTTGATCTGGGTAGTACGGCGATTGCCGAGATGCGTCACCACCAGTTGGTCCCATTGGGCCAAACCCTGCAAGCTGCTTCGCTCTTGGCCATATGACTTGAGCACTTTGACGGCGCGCGTGATCGCCGCCGGGTCCAGTGCCAGGAGAAGCTCACACAGCCGGTCGCGGTGCGTGTGGCTGCGGGTCCTGGCACTGGGAGAGCCGTCGAGTCCTCGGTGAGTCTTGGCTGCGGACCGCTTGCTGGCAAGAGTGGCCGTCATAGAGATGATTGATCGGGTGGAGTGAAGTGGCTTCAAGCAGGTGAATTGTGGAATGACACATGGCATCCGGCTGTCAATGCTGGAGCTCTTCAAATGGGGAATGACGCATTACCACGCAGACGGCGCATTGACTTTGTTTTTGTATGCTCCAAATCGTCGCACGTCGTTGATCCGACTTTCACAGCAACTTTGACCATCACTCTCTTCAAGTGTCCTGTTCCAAATGCTGAGTGTTGGTAAAGGTTGTCACAGCAACAACAACAAGCAGGTCCACTGCGAGCACAACGACCGAAAGAACGTATTGCTGCGCGCATTCAATAGGCTCTCGATACAACAGGTGAATGACCTTCCGCCTCAAGAGCTGACCTTGGGTGTCCCTCACACATTGCGGCCGAACGCACGCACCCGGCTCGGAGGGTACGGCGGCGCCACGTTGAAACCGTCGAGGATCGCGCGCTTGGCCTTGGAGAACGCGTCGAGTGTGTGCATATCAATGCACACGAAGGCGACGGTACCGCGCCAGTTGTTGGCACGGATGAACTTCTGAACAGCGCGGAGCCCGACCTGCGCGCCGCCATGCACGGGTACGCCTAGGTTGCCGGTCGAGATGGACGTCATGGCGAGGCACTGCAGGTTCTCGTTCAGCGCCGCGCTCATGGCGTTCTTGTACGTCGTCTCGAGCAGCGCGTAGCACCGCTCCATCGAGATGCTCGGGCCGACGCAGTGGATCAGCTTCTGCACGCCGGCATTGAACGCGGGCGTCACGACGGCCGACCCGATCGGTCGCCGCCCGCGGAAGAGCGGGTCGTTGACGTAGTCCGTCAGCTCGCGTCCTGCGCGCTCAAAGATGGCGAGCGCCGCCCCCGTGTAGTGGTTCGTCAGGTGCGAGTTGGTCGGGAACGCGATGCCGTCGATCGGCACGCCGTTCACCTCAGTGATCGAGCGCAGGTTCCCTGGGACGATCTGCACCGTGCGGTTGAACCACGCGCGCTCGTCGCCCGCGCGGAGGAAGTCGCGCAGGTCCTGGCACGTGTGCTCGAAGCTCGTCCATTCCCAGCCGCGCTTACGATGAGGCAGCGCGAGGTACCGCAGGTCCGGAGGGAAGGCGGCGCCAAAGTGCCGGACGACCAGCTCGCTCCACAGCGGCGCGTCGCGCAGATGCGCCTCGAGCGCCTCGTCGGTCTGGATGGCGGCCAGCAGCGCGTCGGTCGTGGAGAAGTCCAGCAGCAGTAACAGCGAGCGCACGATGTCCTCCACCTGCAGCACGCGCGCTCCAGGCGTCAGGGGAACGGCAGGAGGCTCTTCCGGAGGAGCAACAGCCTCGGCGACCGTCGCCATGCTGCTGATGCGCTTTGGGAAGTGACGGTTTGAAGGAGAGGGCGTTGATTTCAAGCGATTTTGATTGGGTGTATATCGTGACGTGATGACGTGTGATTGGATCAAAATTCGGAATGAACCCATTTCAACCCGTTCTCTCAAAACTGACCACGAACCCAAATGTGTTATTTCGGGTAATGTGAATTTTATCCTGTGTAATGTAATAGATAAATATTTTCGCAATATTACTCAATGTTACAAATATGTATGAAAAATATACTCAGTTGATTTTTGTATATTTACCATGTGGTACGTGACGTAAACTACGGTAACTTACGGCTGATGGTCACTGGATTTCCCAAATCAACACGGGTAACCCTGCCCAATATACACTGATATTGGGCTCCTGCCATTCGGCTCGATCTTTCGCGCTCACTATCGACACGTGTCAAATGGCGATCGGCGAGTCGCTGGCGTCAGTCGATCGCAGGCGGAGCCCGAGAAGACGCATTGAGGCTTCGGATGCGGGTGCTTCGGGCGCTGGCGGCCGCGCTGTGCGCGCTGGGCCTCTCGCTGCAGGTCGGCGCGCGTTTCCATCTCCTCCTCGTGGGTCTGTGCGTGGCGTCCGGCGGTCTCACGGACGGGTGCGGTGGCAGGTGGAGGCGGCTCCGGATGGCGTCGCCAAGGTGCGCGTGGCGGCGGACAACGCGTTCGCGGGTGGGGATATGAAGACGGCCATCTCGCTGCTCTCGAGGCTCATTGAGCTCGAGCCGACCAACGAGCGCAACTTCTACAAGGTGCGCGGAGGCGGAAGCGCTGCTTGGGACCGGTCCGTAGGAGGTGGGATACTAACGTTGTGTGTGTGCGGCGCAGCGCTTCCGCGCGTACCTGAGCGAGCGCAAGTACTCGCACGCGCTGTCGGACCTGACGTCCTCGCTCGCGGTCAACCCGAGCTACAAGCAGGTGGGTCGGCCGGCTCCTGGCTGCGCTCGCGCTCCGAGCACCCGCTTATCCATCTGACCGCTCGCTTGGCCCTCGTGGACAATCAACAGGGCATTCTGCAGCGCGGCAAGCTGCTCATGATGCTCGGCCAGTGCGCCGACGCCGTGCACGACTTTGAGCGAGTCGTCGAGTACGTCGTCTCCGCCACTTCCACTTGTGATTCGCTACACGGAGTCTCCTGCTCACTTGCTCGACCAATCGCGGCTCGACAGATTGTACCCTTCGGACGCGACGGCGGCCGAGAGTTTGGCCAAGAGCACGCGCTGCGCCGAGCACATCGATGAAGCCGAGCGCGCGCAGAGCCGCGGGGACTACGAGGCCGCGCACGAGTTCCTGACCCAAGTGCTCGAGGAGGCCGCCGTGTCGAGCGTGCCGCTGCTGCTGGAGCGCGCGCAGCTCAGGTGCGCTTCAGTCTGTGCCGTCTCTGAGCACAGGAGCAGGTTGCCAAGTATTGACAAGCGTGTCGTGTTGGTCAGTGTGTCGCTGTCGAGCCCGTACGATGCGATCGCCGACCTCGGGACCATCCTGAAGCTCGAGTCCTCGAACCTCGTGGCTCTGCAGATGCGCGGTGAAGTGCTCTACTCGGTACGTCTCGTTCACTTCCATTGAGCCTCTGGAGAGAGTGCCCTGACGCGATCTGCTTGTTGTCATGTGCTAGTTGGGGGACAGACAGTCGCTGGATGCGGCGCTTACCCACTACCGGCAAGGGCTGCACTCGGACCCGGAACACAAGGGCCTGAAGAAGCTGTACCGGCAGCTGAAGAAGCTGCTCAAGTTCATGGGCAACGCCGAGGATGAGATGGCGCGCGGCGAGTTTGCCGAGGCGGCCGAGGACTGGCAGGCGGCGCTCGACGTCGATGAGGCGCACCCGCAGTTGCACAAGGACTTGTACCTCCAGCTGTGCCAGTGCCAGCTGAAGCTCAAGAAGTACGCAGAGGCCCAGCGCTCTTGCGAGCAGGTGATCGCGATTGATGACGGCAACGCGCTGGCGTTCGCCAAGCTGAGCGAGGCACAGCAGGGACTGGAGCAGTTCGAGGAGGCCGTGCGGTCGGCCAAGCGCGCGCTGGAGCTGGACGACTCGAGCCGCGAGTTCAAGGAGGGCGTGCACCGCGCCGAGGCGGCGCTGAAGCAGAGCAAGAACAAGAACTACTACAAGATCCTGGGCGTGGCGCGCGACGCCGGGGCCAAGGAGATCAAGAAGGCGTACCGCAAGATGGCGCTGGAGTGGCACCCGGACAAGCACGCGGACAAGGACGAGTCGGAGCGCGAGCAGGTGCAGAAGCGGTTCCACGACATCGCCGAGGCGTACGAGATCCTGTCGGACGAGGAGACGCGCGCGCGGTACGACCGCGGCGAGGACGTGGCGGGCACCGGCGCGGGGCAACAGCAGCAGGGCCGGCCGTTCAACCCGTTCGGCAACGGCAACTTCTTCCAGCAGGGTGGGCGCACGTTCCACTTCAACTTTGGCTAGAGATGCGGCGTTACCGTCGACAGGAGGCTTCGCTTCGAGGCGCAGGCCGCAACGCAGGCAGGAGAGATCTCCATCGCGTCGGTGGACTTGCCCATCATGTTGAAGCGGAGCGAACATACTTTTGACGTCGACGGTGTTGCTTGGTCGTGTACACATTGTTTTGCGGCTCTCGGTTCTGCCGTGTTTACGCTTCGCTCTGTGTTGCTTCTCTCGGTAATATTCATTCAATTCAGCGCACACATTTCCCAACACCCAAGAAAGGCGGGGAAGGACGCGGGCGATGGCGTTCTCGGCGACGCCCTGGGACGGCTCGACGCTCGTGCTGGAGGCCGGCGGGGCGCTCCCTGGCGGCTCGATGGTCGGCTCTGGCGGTATGCGCGTTGGCGCGGGGCCCGCGTCGCTGGACGCGCTGCTGTTCGACGCGGACGACGCAGACCTGGGCGGGCCGCCGTGTCCCGCGAGGATCGTCACGGGCGCCGCGGACGAACCGGCGACGCGGAGCAGCGGCGGAGGACGCGTAACGACCGGGAAGCGCCGCGCGGTCGCGTCCGACGCGCGCGGCAAGTGGCCGTGGCCGCTGCGTTCGGAGCGGAGCGGCCGCGTGCCGCAGAAGGAGCAGCGCGCGCGGCTGGTGGACGACCTGAGTGAGATGGAGGCGTTCGTGGCCGAGCTGTCGACCTCGCGCAGCCACGCGGGCCTGTCGGCGGCCGGGGACCACGAGACGATCGCGGCGGTGCGCGTCAGGAGCGAGCGCGAGGCCAAGCGCGAGGCCGAGTGCCGCAACCAGCGCCTGCGCCAGCTCAACTCGGAGCACGCCAAGCGTCTCAAGCGCATCGAGCGCGTCGTGACGCAGGTACTTTACTATTCTAGGCGCGGTTGTTGCTTGGAACAACTGGACTGATCTGCATCGTTGTGGCGTGAGCAGAGTCTGAGCGACTGGGACCAGCTGCAGGTGTCGGAGCGGCTCGAGTACGACAGCGAGAAGGACGCGGCGCTGTACCGCGACCTGAACAGCAGCCAAGACGCACAGCTGATGCAGATGGACTGCGTGTTCCAGGCCGCGGGTATCACGCCCGAGATGAAGAAGGGCGAGTCGGCGCAGGTCGTGACCGATGACAAGAACGGCGCCTTCATCCGGTTCGTGCACACGAGACTCGTGCCGTTCCCCATGATGACGATCCTGCGCGCCATGCAGCGGTATCACGGACAGTATGCAGTCTTCCCGGAGCAAGCGGACGCATCGGCAACGGTACGCCTCGGATCTTCCTCCTTTTGCTCCATCAAGTCCATGGGACCTGACGGTTTGTGCTTCTCCCCCCAACAGGAGGACGTGGATCCGTTCACGACCTTGGCGATCAAAGCACGGTTCATGCTGTGCCACTCGGACACAGCGAATGCCAAGCCCGTCCCGCTGGACTCTCGGGGCGTCGGCAAGATCGTGCGCGACTCGGTTGACAGCGTGCGCGGCGTGTGGGCCGGTCAAGGTGAGTGGCCACAGGAGTACACGCTCGCCGGCGCGGAGAGCTTGCCGATCCGCGAGAGAGGCTGGGTCAAGCTGCGCGAGTTTCGATCGCGCGGCGGCCAGGTGTACACGCTGTCGCAGTCGTGCCTGCACATGACCCCAGGTGTCGCCGGCGGTGAGGGCGGGATGCCCACGATGTCGGTCGAGTGCGTTGCGCTTCTTGCCGAGACGATCATCCCGTCGTACAGGCGCATCCTGGAAGGCCGGCAGCAGTTGATGGAGAACGCCTTCATGGACGAGCTCATGCGCGAGCAGAAGGCCAAGGCACAGAAGACCCGGTGAGGGACGGACGGCTGCAGCAGGCTCCCACCAATTATTATCGAGAGCTGGCGACACTGGGTTCCCGTGCAGCGCGGCCGTGACACCATCCTCCTGATCGAGGGAACGGTGCCACCCCCCTCACCACTATCAATAGACACCGTCTTGGCACGAACCGAGCATCATTTGCTGCTGCAACTAGCGAGCATCTCCGCACGCACCGCCCATGGCCGTCCCACAGACACGGCCGGCTGGCGAAGGGAACCCATGTTGGCTCAAGCAGCGTTTGACTGTCAAGCTGACAAGCACACGGCCGAGATTACGCCACGGGAAGTGCGAGACGTGCGCGTCCGCTTGCGGGCCGTCATCAAACGGGAGAGCGGCAGCGTGTCATCATCAGGCTGTACAAGAGTCGCCATAGACTAGGCGACGGACGCATCGCCCCGAAGGGAGGCGGGCACCGCCGGTGACCGGTCCGCCCAAGCGGACGAACGCGCGACAGTGGACGTTGCGCCCCCGTTCGTTCCAGTGCGGCCATGGCGAGCCCCGAGTCCCCTGCGCGCGACGCGCTCGGCGCTCTGCTGGCCGACTTGCTCTCCGACTTGGGCGGCCAGCCGACCGAGCAGCCGGCCAAGCAGCCGACCGAGCAGCCGGCTGACAGTGACAGCGTCACGGTCTCCGGTGACAGGAAACCCACGCCTCCAACGCACAACATCTCGAGCCACAAGCCCGCCACCTCGCACAAGCGCCTGCGGAGCGCCTCGGCGCACGACGCGGCGCCGCTCAAGGACGGCAGCGCGCGCGACCAGCCGCTGCCGCTGCTGCTGCTTCTACCCCGCGACGACCCAAATGGACACAATGGACACCGGCGCGCAGACGGAGAGGCGGCCGCCGACGCTCACGACCAGCGGAGATGCAAGATGCCGCGGCTGGGTGCCCAGGCCACTTGGTTGCTGGCTCCGGGACTCACCGCGGACGAGAAGGTGCCTGTCCTGCCCTCTCCTTCCCGGGCAGGGCGACGTCTAACGCTCTCGTCTGTCCACCACAGCGACTCGCGCTGCCGCTGCTGTTCAACGAGCGCCTGCCGTACGAGCCCGAGGCCGACGGGCCTGTGTTCGCGGCGCTCGACCGCTCTGTGCGCTCTCAACTGACCAGACTCGACGCCGTCTTCCGGACGGAAGGACTGACGCCGAGTGTCATGAGCACGCGGCGCTTTGCTGTCGAGCCCTCGGGCGAGCATGGACCGTTCGTCAAGTTCGTGTCGGCCAAACTCCTGCCCTTCTCTTTCGAAGTCATCACCGACACGGTGCGGCAGCTCGCAATCCAGACAGCGATCCACGCCGGCGACGCCGACAAGGTGCGTGAGTCGCTCACCAAGCAGTCTGCAGGCTGTCACGCAGGAGATCTGATCCCTGCTCGCGTGTCCAGACCTCATCCAACACGGTGTACGCCAAGCAGCGCTACTATCTACGGCCAGACCAGCTCGCGGACAGCATCGGTGTCCCGCTGCTGCTGCGCTGTGCGTTCCTGCACGCCGTCGAGGATGACCGCATGCTCGGGGCGTGGTCCGGGACGGGCGAGTGGCCCGAGGAGATGGCCACGGACCAGACCGCGAGCGCGCCGATCCGCGAGCAGGGCTGGGTGCTTATCCAACGCTGCCCGGCGCAGCCCGCAGGCCGCAAGGCAAGACCAGCCACGTCTCCGTCTCAATGCCTGGTGCAGTCGTGTCTGTACGTCACACCGGGGCTCTCGGACAGCGCCATCCGCGCCGACAAGAGCTACCTGGATGTCCTGTCGACCGTCACGGCGCCGTCGTTCCAGAAGCTTATCGACGAGCGAGAGCAGGTCCTTGAGAACCGGTTCATGGACCGGATGCTGCAGGCCCGAGTGCAGCCGCGCACCCGCCCGCCGGGGTACTCCCGGTCGTCGTCGCTGTGACTTGAAGAGGGCGATGGACGTACTTGGCAGCTGGATCGACGATGGAGAGACGATTTCGAGAGGGGTTGTCCAGCTCGAACCAGCGCGCAGTGCGTAGTCAATGTGATGCGTTTGTTCACTGCTTGCGAACGATGTGGGAGAGTTGTCATGAGCCTCCTTGCTTCGCAGAGGTGCTAAAGCCTAGTGGAAGTGCAGGTCAAGCACCAGACAACCGGAGGAGGGCACAACCTTGGCAACCGCCGTTCTTTCGCTATGGTGTTCGGGCTGACACTGCACGCGCGCTGTCTAACAGCGCGTTCTCCATTACCTGGTCCATCCGCTTGATCATGGCGACCACTGACGGCAGCACCGTGTTGGCGATCAGCTTGCGGTGAGCTCGAATGCTCGACCTTCGGGTGGCACTGGGAGACACCAGCGTCGACTTGATCGAGCTCCGTATGTGCGCGCTGTCTCTAACGACTCCAGTGCGTCTTGGCGGATCAACACCGCTGAGCGCCACGGACCACGCGAACTCTTCGGTCACGTAGTTGAAGCTCGTGCCTGTTGGCCACTCGGTCACGCACGCGAACTGCGTGAACACACTATTCTCCGTCGCCCATCGCTTGAGGACTCCTCGGACGTGGAAGCTACAAGCCGAGCCCTCGAGCCCTAGTTGCTGTAGATTGCACACGGCATCCATGCCCAGTGAGTTCTCTGACAGCCTTAGCACCTGTGGAATCCACGGTAATGACCACACCATCGGATTAACCGGCAGCCACAGTTGCCTCATTCAGTAAAGCAATCGTACCGCATGATTGGAAGCTGACACTTCACGAAAGCCATTCTCCGCCCATCGCCACATGATATCCACGATCGACCCCAATCGGAAAGGATACGACTTCGCGCGTTGGAAGTTGCCGACTGGGTGCACACTCTCATCCCCGTTCACGTTCATCTCGGTCATATCCGCCGGACGCTTGGAGGGCGAGCACATGTGTCTGGCGATCTCTTCCACGAGCGGAAGCCGCGCTTCCAGCTTTCGCTCCAGCGCGATGAACAGACTCGAGCGCTCGGCGCTGCTCTGGAGACGAGCCTGCTGCGGCAAACTCACAACAACACGCTGAGTGCTTTGATATTGTTGCTCATGCTGTTGCTGGAAGAGAGCGGTCTGCAAGGTACGAGACAACTGCGAGTGTCTGTCCACGAGCTGCTTGAGTCGCGCGTTCTCGTCCAGGGAGGCGCTCTTGAGCTGCTCCTCTCTCTCCGCCGCGAGCTTCCACGCGATGCTGAGGAAATCCTGTCGTCTCTGAAGGCGCTGTCGATGCTCTTCACTTGAGTGTGGGGGCAAGGATGAGCCGGCGGCGTATGCTCGTCGCTCTGCGAGCTCGTCTTCTAGCTGTTTGACTTGATCTCGGAGCTGCTGCAGCTCTCGCTTCCGTCGCTGCCACGAGTTGGACTTGGGCACTGCAGATACGTTGGTCGGCGTCCCGATCTTCTTGGCTCGCTCTTCCCATAGACGCGAAGCTTCGAGCTGCCACTGACGCATCGTCGACGCAGTACCATTGCTCGCCGGCGACGACGTGGCAGCGACAGGATTGCTGGCTGGTTCTCGGTCTCTCATCGACGGACTGTTGCGCGTTTCCCCATTCTCCAACGCCGCTATCAGGCTGCAGCTATCGCCGTCGTCGGTCTCTGCGAGCAATGCATCAAGGAAGGAGAGATCGACTCCCCCGGAGGGACCCGCCGTGCGCTCCGCTCGCATGGAATTCCTGGTTCAGAGGCTTCACACGGCACAGGACACCACGGAAATGACCGTGAGAGTCGCACAGATAACTCGAGCGGTGACTGATCCCTCCTGCCGCTCGATGGGTGAGCGAACTCATCAGCAGACGACCAAGCGCAGGATCATTCGTTCCTGCCGCTGACGACAAACAAGTGGACGGTGGCATTCCTGAGGATTATGCCAGTCGTGGCGTCATCTGGTTGGCATTTCAATTGAAATGCTTGAGACATACTGAACTCAAGTAGATACAAATCGGCTTACGGCCAGTGGTGATTACGTTGTGATTTGTGAAGTAAACAATTCGGCGTTTTTGAAACAACTGGACAAAAAACTGATCCGGCTCGAGTCGGAATCCCCAGCCGCTCAAGCCCTGGCCGACGCCCTCATGCTGTCGAGCAGCGAGTTCTCGATGCTCTGCTCCACGTGGCCCATGAGCATGTTGATCGTCGGCAACACCGTGTTGGCAATCAGGTCGCGGGCCGCGCGGACGCTGGGCCGACGGCGCTCGGACGGAGTGATCAGCGTCGAATCCATCGAGGATTGCATGTGCGAGCAGTCTCCGAGCGCCGAGGGACGACTGGCGTTGCGAGCAACCACCCACGAAAACTCTTCGGTGATGGATCCACTCTTGGATGTGGAGAGCCATTCCGTCACACATCCGAACTGGAGCAACTCGCAGCCGCCCGACACCCAGCGCTTAATGACCGCCTTGCCTCGAAAGCGAACGCTCTCGCCATTGCGCGGGACTTCCGCTTCGCTGTCCATCCCGACGGCGTCCTCAGACAGCTGACTGGTCTGCCGTGCACAAGACGGCGGCATCAGCAGGCATGATTCTACGGTCAGTATCGCAACGACAACCAGGTCAATGCCAATCAGAGTCCGCCTTACCTCCAAGGATGATGTCAATACGAGACCATGAAAACCGTCTTCAGCGCACCGTCGAAAGATGTCCATGATCGACACCACTGGGAACGGAAACGACTTCACGCGGTGGATGTTGCCCACGAGCTGCGCCCCATCGCTGCCGCTCACATTCATCTCCATCGCCGTCTGCTTGGATGGCATACGCGTGTGCTTGATGACATCCTCCACGAGCGGAAGCCGCGCTTCCAGCTTTCGCTCCAGCGCGATGAACAGACTCGAGCGCTCGGCGATGCTCTGGAGACGAGCCTGCTGCGGCAAACTCACAACAACACGCTGAGTGCTTTGATGCTGTTGCTCATGCTGTTGCTGGAAGAGAGCGGTCTGCAAGGTACGGGACAACTGCGAGTGTCTGTCCACGAGCTGCTTGAGTCGCGCGTTCTTGTCCAGGGAGGCGCTCTTGAGCTGCCCCTCTCTCTCCGCCGCGAGCTTCCACGCGATGCTGAGGAAATCCTGTCGTCTCTGAAGCCGCTGTCGATGCTCTTCACTTGAGTGTGGGGGCAAGGATGAGCCGGCGGCGTATGCTCGTCGCTCCGCGAGCTCGTCTTCTAGCTGTTTGACTTGATCTCGGAGCTGCTGTAGCTCTCGCTTCCGTCGCTGCCACGAGTTGTTCCTGGGAGCTGTGGATGTGCTGGTTGACGTCCTGATCGCCTTGGCCCTTTCGTTCCCGATAACTGCTGTTGCTGCTTGCGGTGTGGGCTGCCGATAGCGACTGCGGAAATTTGTTGTTGCTTGTGGCGATGTCAAGGTCTCTAGTGGTGATGTGAGGTCTGGACACGGCGGCTGCTCGTGCTCGCTTGCGCCTCCGCCCTCAGGGATCCCAGGCCCGTCAACGCCTGCTAGCAGCGAGTCCAGGAAGGTCAGGTCGGGCACTTCCGGGACGCGCGCGCTACCGACACACGCGCCACGATGGTCCATCGCGGGAGTGCGAGCGTCTCGAAGACGAAATGTGAATGCGGCTGCCTGCGGAAAGCCTGTGCACAACAATTATTTCGCTATTTTTACATTCCAGAATAGAATGGTGAAATGTCAAAATTGTAGTCTGTATTCTAAAAAAGTGTTCCTAAATACAAAATCGTCTCATAGCTGCTTCCCTAAAATACCTAAGGTGTCATCATCAATCACATCACATGGACGAAGTCTCGGTCTTGATGAGCTCCAGCTTCACACTGCCAGTGGTGGTTGCCGCACTGCCCCGCCCGCTCACTGCCGAGTCCATGAGCAAGTTCTCGAGCACTCGCTGCCGCTTGCCCCACACGTCCCGGAAGCTCGGCACCACGAGGTCGGCGAGGCTGTGCACGTGATGTCGGCACTCCTCCGAGAGGCTGCCGCCGGCCACCCGCGGCGCAATGTACGAGCAGAGCTGCACGATGGTCGAGTTGTCGCCCGGGACGGAGCCCGGGACCGGCTCGAGCACGCCCCAGCCGTAGTCCCGCACCTCGGCGTCCTTGGCCGCGTAGTTGAGCAGCTTGCTCGGAAACTCGACGATCGACTCCCACAGAAACACGACGCGGCGGCCGTCGCGGTCCGCGAACCGCTTCATGACGCCACGGATCTCCAGCTCGGCGTCTGGCGCACGACTCTGGTGGAGCGGGAGGGTGCCCTTGACGAAGATGGTGTCGGCCGGCGGCTGCAACTGCAGCTGCAGTGTTTTGACCGGCGACGACTGTGGCGACTGATCCAACTCGGAGGCCTTGTCGTGGGCGTTGACCGATTCCAGCTCAAAGCACTTCCACAGCGCGGAGCTGCACGTGGCCACATCGAACGGCAGGATCTTGGCGTCCTTGACTTCCATAACAGGCCCGCGACGCTCGTCCAGGATCATCTGCGTCTCCTGCAGCTCGCGCTTGTCCTGTGCCAGCCCGCTCTTCTCAAACACAGCCTCGAGCTCGTGTACCCGGGCGTCAATACTGCTGAGCAACGAGTCGAACAGCGCCGTCTCACTAAAGTCGCACAGGCGGCGCTTCTTGTCTGGGAACGGGTTCTCGGTCTGGAAGGGGGACACAGATGAGATATGAGTTAGATCCAATGTCTCGGCTTCATAATGACTCACTGCATGAAGCACGCACCATGTTCTTGCAGCGCTTCTTCAGCAGCTTCTCGAGGCCCCTTGAGATCTTGACCTGTTCCTGGATGAGTCCCTTGAGCCGCAGGTTCTCCATCTCCGCCTTGCTCTTCTCCTCCTTCTGGTGCTGGGCCATGCGCTCCCACACGGGTACACTACCCGCGCCAGCCGACCCCGAAGCCGCAGTCGGGGACCCCGTGCTGTTGGGTGCGGAGGCAGTGACTGCCGAGCCGCTGGACACGGTTGTGTACCGCATCAGCGGCTGTCTGTGCGGCAGGCGGCCCCGCACGTGCTCGAGCTCGCGCTGGAGCTCCTGCACCTGCGCGCGGAGCCGCGTGAGCTCGTCCTTCTGCCGCTTTCTTGAGTTGTTGACCGTCGCGGGCGGGGCGGCCGGAGCCTGTGTCTGTGGGGCTGGGGCCGGCGCCAGGGGCGTGCTCGCCACCTTGTCGGCCACGGAGTGGGCCGTCATCATGCCGAAGAACGAGTTGGGCGATGCGAGGAACCACGCGTGCTCGGCCGAGGGCGTCGGCGCTGGCGAGACCTTCATCTTGGGCAGCGAGGGCAGCACGGGCCGGGGGACGACCAGCAGCGGCGCGGGCGGCGACCGCAGCGCGTCCGGCTTGCGCTTGCGGCTCTGTCCGAACTCCTGCTGCGCGTCCTGGCGGTCGCCGGCGCGCGCGAGCAGCTCGACGATGGTAAGCGCGGTGGCGTTGCGTCGCTCGGCGTCCTCCTCGTCCGTCGTGAAGGACGAGGACGGCGAGACGGCGGACGCGCGCAGGCCGGGCAGCCGCAGCGGCGGGATGGCGGTGGCGGCGGACGCGGAGCTCATAGCGGCGAGAGCGAGTGCGTGCGCGTCGGCCGTCGGCTTGTCTTCTGCGGCCCTGGACGGCGCCATGATGGAGCGCAGGCCGTCTTGGGTGCCCGAAGTGACTTGGGCAGAGTATGCCGCGAGGGGGGAGGAAGGTGTTGGCGTCGGACACGTCCTGTTGGCGAATGTTGACGCCAGCGGTTTTCAGGTTCGTGAGAGGATAATCACGCATGGTGGGAATGCCAACAGAGAAACGGACTATAGTGAGCGCAAGTGAGACGAAAAACAAGAAGGCGAAAGCAGCGACAGGGGAGGCATCGCGTATACATTGCGCAAGTGTAATCACGGTGTTGTTGCCCGATGACGACGGGAGCGAGGGTTGGTCGCCACGGAAACCTCCCATATTGATTGTCAGCGTGGCGTCGTTTGACACAAGCGTGGATTTTGATGCGCAAAATGACCTGCGACAACGGATGCGGACTCCCGCTTAGGTGTCAAGCGAACATTTTCACTGAATTCTGAGCGCGGCAAGCGTAAACTTATTCGAGGGAGATATCAGTCACTCTTCCTGTTTTTCTGCAAATATTGGCGATGACAACGCGCGAAGCCGTCGATTACGGGCGAGGTTTGCTCATGGTCAACAGCCGACGCGGCGGCTGAGCGCAAGCATAATCACGGCGGCAGGACTGGACCACAATCCGGATTGCCCGACGAGCCAATCGGAGCAATTGAAGCGACAGACGCAACCCACACAATCATTCGCGCTGTGTTCAGACTCCTCGAGCATCTCCTGCATTCCGAGGTCGAGAAAATCAATGATAACCCTCGATCGGCGATACCATGGAGCGGAATGACCTTGCTTTCTTGAAAGTCGAGCAATGTCAGCACTCGATACACTCGTAAAAATAATAGTGATCACAATTGAAAGGGATCGCAGCGTTTGACAGCCACGGTCACTGATGATGGCGGTCTCCTTGTCAACGAGTCCTTGATCGCACAGGGCCACTCTGAAGCGCCGATTGGATGGGATGGCATCTGGATGCGGGTGTGGCTGCTGTGTATCCAAAGGATGCGTCAGGATGCGATCCTCCATCACATCACCCGATTACTCCCCCGCGAGCAAGGACGCGTTCGAGCGAACCGGTGCATCGGTGGCCTCCAACGACTGCCATGAGCTTTCCCGAAGCAAATGCCGTTCGTTCACTGTTTACTGACGGAGCAATGTCACCAGCACTCGCAGCGCTTGCCACTGCTGCTCCACCGCCTCCCGCAGGCTCGAGTGCTCCGCCTCGGCGATGCTCCGCTTGAGCCGATGGCGCTTGACCACTTGCTCCCACGATTGCTCCGCATGGCCGTCGATAGCCGGAGCTTTGAGCACGCTGCCAGGCTGTTGGCCTCCTTCGCCGCTTGAGGAGCGAGACCGCCGGTGTTTGAGCACCGCCAACTTGGTGTTCAGCTCGTCGATCTCCTGCCTGAGTCGCGCGATCTCTTCTCGTTGCCGCTGGCTCTGCGACTTGACCTTGCTTGTCGCTCCGTCGACGGAGCCCCGACGCCGCTTCCGGTTGTGTCTGGGCACGCTAGGATAACAGGAAGCACACCGCCCCCATTCGACAATAGCATCGCATGACGACCGATCCTCGTCGTCGACCACGGGCTCTGCGAAGCTTAGCAAGTCGCCAAGCAGGTTGAGGTCTTCGATGCCGTCAGCAGTGGGCAGCATCAGATCAAGCGGGCGATTACCAAGAGAATGCTCGACGATCGCTCGTGTCACTGGAGCAGGCTCGAACAGCGCCTCGAGTGAGCAGTATCGCTCGTCCCAAGCATCTCTGTTGTCCGTGGAAGTGCTCATTTCGGAGGAAAATCGACAAGTGAGAGAGAAGCCTGCTGTCATTCTGGCCAGCGGCCACTATAGCCTGACGGACTCGTGAGCACAGAGGCCGACCAAGCTAGCCAACGCCCTCAACATTCAGTAATAATCACTGTGGCGCAGCGCACACTTGCGTCGTCTCTCTGTATCGAGCGAAAGGGCCTCGTGATCATTTCGTCGGTCAGGACGAGGGAAGTCCTTGACACGACGCAACGAAGTCGGGCAGGAGAGCATCATCAAATGCGCATCCTCGGCAGGAACCTGTCCTTTTCCGATCGCCTGGACGGATCTGCTGGTTGAACACGTCGTCGACTCGGTCGACAACTCGCCTGAATCCCCACGCATATCTGAGAACAGGACGCCGTCCGTGCAAATCGCTCGATGCCCAATTGAACATCATCATCGACACCAGACGATTCAATTGTGATGTCATGCGTGGTCTATTGATTATCCGGCCTCGCGAACGACCTCATTCTGGTGATCAGAATCGGTATGTCTCCTTGCTCCTTTTGGGCTAGGTGGTCCTGCTCGATGAGCTGCTGCACTCGTGCTTTCCGCTGATTGTCTCCTTGCCGAGTGGGTGGCGCGACCACTCCAGTCGCTTTCGCGTCCATCGCTACGTTTGCCAGGAAGTCTGATGCCTTGTTGTGCTTTCGCTTGATGTGTGTCCATTCCACTGACGCGTATACTCCGATCAGCGCCTTGATAGCTCGGACGTGCTGTGTTAGAGTCGCTGCCCGGATGCGGTTCCGGCCTCTGAACGCGTTGATGAGGAGCTGGCTGTCTCCCCTGACCTCAAGTGTGTGGGTCGAACGGGAGAAGGCCCTCTTGATATAGGTCAAGCCCGTCCGCAGTCCCTGGATCTCGCTCTCATTGTTGGTGGCTTGGGGTCCCGTGTACAGAAATCCCGCTGCCACCAGCCTCCAT